>JAYMTF010000764.1:0-30540 GCA_036897485.1 Pelargonium nanum | reverse complement strand
TGTAACCTATAGGATATGAAGAGTCTCTCAATGAGAGGGCTAGAAATGATAAACTTGGTGAGATGACAACACCTAATGCATCCTCACCAACTTTAACATACATAGTATGGATTACCACATATGTGTAGTATGATTTGTCATAAATACATAATGGTGGTACATTAAAAAAAAATCAGAATTGAAACAACAAATGACTATTCAACACGTGTCGTTTGAGTTCACACCAGTCTCTCCCTCGAGATCGAATACGTCAACTATGGAAGGGCAATTTAGAGTCTCAAGAAGACTGGGCTCGCGGCATATACGTTCGGACCACCTTCACTTTCTCAAGAGCAAAATATTCGAAAACATTTTCACTTTGGTCGCAAAGATGCTCAATTCCAATTTGGATCCCTGGATTCATGTTGACAAAAGAGATAAATCTAACTATCTCTACCTATATATTAATTTAACATTAATTGTGTAATCATTTCAAGTATATTTTGCATACATGTTCAAACACAACATAATTATAAATGTGTAGAATTCATCAACATGACTACAACGTTATTATAAATACGTCAGATTCACCATTTAAATCGTGTAGAATTCATATGCAATCACCCAAACTACAAACACTAATACAATTCATATCCAATCACCCAAATTACAAACTCTAATACAAATATTATCATTTGAATACCACCAATCAAATAAAACCCGGACACAAAAGCATTAGAAAAGAAAAATATATCTAAATTTATTCAAATCATTATTATTTGATGAGCCAAGCTATAGGATCTACATTGCGATAAGGTTTGAGCTCAGCTGTAGAGAAAATTCAATATTTTATTGATGATAGAATAAAAAAATATATAAGAACATTATGATTGTGTAATGAGTATATACACTTTGTAATTTATAAATCCTATAACTAAAAACAAATATAACGAATAAAAAGTGTAAATAAATCTCTGTTTCCAAAAGAGAAAAAAAAAAAACGTAACGATGGTGTTGGCTGATAGATCAGTTGTTGACACTGTTGGTTCCTTTGCTCGGAGCAGAGGGTGGCACCATTCCCTTCGGAAGAGCATTCAGAATCATCGGTCCGTATTTTCCGGCGAGCTTCGGGCCGTTGCTGTTCAAGTAATTGACTCCCGCCACCGTCATGTCGCACGGATCCGCCTTGTTCTCATCTCCGGCGACACCAGGAAGAGCAATATTGGCGTTTTCAGGATAGCCTCCTCCTCCGCCGTCGGCATTCAACTTCAACACTCTCGCTTCCGACCACGACGAACACATTACGACGGCGACGAATAAGAACACGAGCAGTGCTCGGATTTGCTGTGATTTTGCCATTGATTTATAGCAATATTGTACGGTACAGATCTGATGAATAATGTTGATGATCAGTGGAGTTCAGATATGGAAGATTTTTGTGTGTGCGTTGAGATTTGAGAAAGAGAAAGATTGAGAGAGAGTTGAATGGAGTGATTGTTTTGTGAGAGAGATGCGAAAAAGGAGATTATATATATGGAGAGTGTGGGAAGAAAATGGGGTTTGTGAGAGACGAAACAGTTGGTTAATTTGGTTGACAAAGTCAGCCGTAGCGTGTACGGTGTGAGTCACGCGCGGCCATTTCAGACATTCAAGATTCAACACCTCCTTCTATCCGGTCCGCTTTACTTTAGCGGCCCCACTTTCACTTGCATTGACTTTCATTACTACTAATACTAAACTCTCCCTTTCACACTTTATCCGCGTATTTTCTTGCTCACCAAGAATAAGTTTATTGTCTCATATTTATTAATTTAATTTGTTGAAGTTAATAAATTTTGAGAGGTTATTGTAGTTGTGTCCGAGTATTTTTATTACGATAAAAACTACTTTGACGTCAAAATTAATCTATCTCTTTTAGAAAATACTACTATCTTAGATCGTTTAAGTCTACGTCTTTATTGTTACTCATGCATTAGTTATATAAAGGTTGGTTCCCAATCTCTAGACATCGGAGTGTGGTTTTTCTTTTCTTACCTTGTGTGTGAAGTCATCTTCAGCAAAACCTCTCGAGTTTAGAGTTTTGAAAGGCTCATTGTGTGGTCCAACTTACAAGTTGGCGTGTTGCGGCTCTAGTATGAGATATGAATTGACATTTTAAAATTATTAGTAGCAATTCATACATAAATTATTTTATATAAAAACACATTTATTATAAAAACTTATTTACACATTTATGAATTGTCATAGATGCGTTAGTTAGTACGAGTAAATACATCACATTAATTCTACTTTAATTATGTGGTGAAGGAAATATATCACAATTGCTAACATTCTAGGATGAAGACTAAGCAACCACCAATCCACTAAATTCAAACTTCATAATCAAGTTGTTATGGCTAATGGTTTAGTTAGTATTCTATTATTATACCAACCATTTGTCAAGTTGACCTTTCATGCTTATTATATTTTTATTTGTCAATTCAATTCCTAGAAAAAACTCTAGTGCAATATTATCATCAACGGATATTATTTAAACTAAAGCAATTGAAATTCAAATAGCTAGTGTTAATGAACTTGAACAATGAGATTGACCAGAAATTAACTATTATTCTGAATATTGACCCATATAATACCAGAGAATTCACTATTTGAGTCCATATATGGTGGCATGAAGGATGTGAATCAAAGTGTAGTCTATGTAATTGTAAAGAAAAAAGAAGTATAGACTAGAACAGGAGCGAGTAGGTAGTCATGGAGTTGGGGAGCGCGTAGCTTAGACCGAGAGTGGGGATGGTACGTGGATTTAGGGACACGTAAGCAAATTGCCAGCTGCGGTCCATCTAGGACTCTCCTACCTATTTTCCTCGCAAACACACATAAACAAACGCGTTTGTCTGACTGAAAAACGACTTGCTGAGCACGTCACTAAAATAAACAAACGTCCCACCGCAAGCACCTATCTAATGTTCAATGTTCATGTCTTTTTGGGCTCTCTATTCTACCTTGACGGGCCTGCTCGGACAAGGCCCATATCTGATCAATTAATTAATTATTTTTAAAGAAAATACTATTTTTATTAAGATAATTGGAGAATTATAAACTTTGTTAAAGATGTGATTAGTTGAGCTCGAATGTTAATAAAAATGGCTAACTGACATATAGTTGGTTAAAGTGTTAATTGCAATAGTAAAATAATAAAACCAGCACTTCCTCACTTCAAAAGCATTTTGACTCGTAATAGTCTAAGCAAAACTCACATTCATGTAATGAAAATAAATATGAATAAGATTTTCAATTATTTATTTGTTTACACTTAACTAACTCATAAGATATGGGATGTGTTATAAAAATTAGATTCTAAGAAAATTAACTGATTAAAGGCCCATATGAAAATTCAGGAACAATACCATAAAAACAGTTGGAAAACAAAAGGGAGCAGAAAAAGAGAGCAAAGATCTGATATTACCTACCACATTAATTGATTAAATACAGAGGTGGTGTGCGTATTTATTGATGTTGCGAGTCGACAAACACCACCCACCGCCACGGAACTGAACCGCGTTGATGTACCTTCTTCTTCTTGCTGTTCATCAATAAAAATATATTAAACATTATCTATAAAAAGTCATATTATAAAAATGGAAAGAGAGCCCATGACCAATATTTTGATAAAGGCCCATTATCCAAATAAAGCTAGGCTAAATACGACCGAGCAGCCCACATGATTTTCTTCTTTTACTGTTTATATTTATGGAATAAAGTTTAAAAGTTAAAGCAGCTACAATTTAGATTGAGTTAAAAAGAATTCTTGCGATTTGGAGTAAAAGTAATGATGCATTTATTGGTATGGATTGGAGTGGAGCTATAATTTGTTAGGTCTAGTGTTTTTTTTTGTTTTTTTTATTATTATAAAAATACTCCTTATCACAAATAATGTGCGTTGATTCAAAAAAAAAATAATAATAATAATAAATAAAGTAAATGATGACAACAATTCAGTTTTCACGTTAAATTTGGGAAGACATCATAATTGATCAAGATAATTTTTATCGTCTAATCCATCAGCGTCTCATTCCCCTTTTTGTGTTTTTGATGGTTAATTAGTTAATTATCGAAGTTAACTTTAACTTTTTAATTTAAATGAATACTTTAGAAATTGGGTGGGTAAATAAACCAAACCGAAAGTTTGAGAGACAAATTAGTCGTTATATTGAAAATGAGGGAGTGGTTTTGATGTCAAAATTCAAAAGCCAATTTATGTGTTGGACATGGGATGGATTCAAAAGGCCCTTAAAGAAACTTTGACATTTGGACTTGGTTTCTATGCATCAAAGACTTGACTCTCTCTATACTTAGTTGTGTACTCACTAGTCACTATACATATCATCTAATTGATCTTCAATTTCATTGATGTTCCCTTCTTTAATGCTGCTATATACATGTAATACATTCATTTGCTTCAAATTCCACATTCTTTGCACACAAGACTTTTATTTTATACCAAATATAGGGATACTATTATGTACAAATTACAAAAGGATATTATTGCATTAGCACAACCATCTAGAATATTGTGTCACCGAAAAACATTGTATAACTGCAATATTTAAATTGTACGTGAATTTTTGCCGTCTAACTTGTGTGACGCACAATGATAGAGTCATGATATCAAAGTATAATTAATCGATCTTGTTTTCACCGCTTGACATACACACAAATGTTATATAGTGTTTAAGATCAGGGTGACATAGGCAGTCATACCACCATTTGTGCACTTGGTCTTTTCCCTTGCATAATATACTATTAACATCTAAATGTAAACCATTGATAGAATATATGTAAAAAAAATGTGGAAAGAGAAGATTTACTTTAAGAAAACAGACAAGTCTGGAGAAAGGAATAAAGTTGAGCAACAAAATAGAGTCATTGAATATGGGGAGTGG
Organism: Pelargonium nanum; assembly: GCA_036897485.1. Classification (NCBI taxonomy): domain Eukaryota; kingdom Viridiplantae; phylum Streptophyta; class Magnoliopsida; order Geraniales; family Geraniaceae; genus Pelargonium; species Pelargonium nanum. The sequence goes on along the minus strand of JAYMTF010000764.1, from coordinate 25,618 downwards.
GGTTGGTATAACTTGCTATGCCAATTGCCATGAATGATTATAAGAGAACCCTACCTAAGCCATACCTCATTTTCTGTCTCTCAACCATTAATTCAATTAATGAGTTTTTATTGGGACAATGCTTCAAGTGATGATATCAAAAAGACAACATAAGATAAGACTGTTATTCTCCTCAGGCCTTGCCAACACTTGCCATGACAAAATCATATCCTCCCCATAAAAGCAACTCTGTACATTTTCTTACATATAAATAAAAATTATGCTGTGGACCTGCAAAAAGAAGAAAGTTGATGAACACACTTTAAAGAATGATATGCCACACCATTATATATAATGGTGCTCTTAATTATAAGCCTCTCCTTCAAGACAACTTCAGTTCAGAACTAGTTTGTTAAACAAAACACCAACCTAGTACACTACATATATAGTATACACAAACAACATGGGTTTTAGGTCCAGACTGATGTTCATGAAGCAGGCCAGTAGAAGAAGCAGTACTGTTGTGCTGGTTCTTTTAGCAACTGTCACTCTCATCATCATCTTGCCATTTATGTCTCAATGGAGCAACTGGGTCATTGCAGCTACCAGAAATAATATTCATGGTGATGATCAAATGATCAGTAGCAGGAAGCTTCTGCTGCTGGATCCTATGGAAGATTATGATTCAGGATCATCAGATGATGGATCTGCTGGTGGAGGTTACAATGAAGATTATGATTTTTACAGAAAGCATGGTGAAGTTCCAAGCCCTGGGGTTGGTCACTGATCAAGCTCATGTGAGTGTGTGTGTAATTAGGGTTTTATTATATGTATGTAGTTTCTTTCTTTTTGGGGGTTCTTTTTGCAGCTTTTTATATATTTTCTCTCTTTTGGTCTATATTGTGTCTTCTGGTGTTTGTTGATCAGATCTTGGGTTTGGCTTTATATATTTTTGCTACAATGTATCAGATACTAGAAAAGATATGTGTGATAGTTTTATTGTTTTTGTTAATAAATATATAATGTATACAATACTAATAAATGTGATATTTAGTTTGTTTTTCTCTAATTTGGTACCAATTAGAGCATCTATGCATGTCAAGAAGATAGATGCAACATGTGTCTCTTCTCAGTCGTCTTAAAGATTACGAAAAATCACTTGTCAAACTAATTTGACATGATATGTACTATAACATGAAGGTTGTAGGATTATGTGTTTCATCTCGATAATTCACACAATTTTGTCTTAAAATTTACGCAGAATCACTCGTTAGATTAGTTGGACTTGACACAACAGTGACATCTGAAAATGAAAATGCCAATTAATTTCATGTGTAACAAATTTGATTGAGCTTAACCAATATCTAAATTTTGATAGGCTCAGTTGACTTATGAATTACTAAAATATAATGTTGCCTAAAGCTATGAAGTAGTGGATCCTGAAGAGCATAATAGGTGAGCATGTCCCATTGAAAGAAAAAGAAAAGGAAGGTATGGAAGTGGAAATTTTGTTTAATGAAAAGGCAAAATAAAGGCAAAGATGAGGTGCTAAGGATATTGAGCAGTCACCACCTCAAGACACCAAAAATGAGGTCACAGAGATATCAGCATTACCATCAGTGTGTATACATTTGCCAGTTTCTGTTGACACATACTTGGGCCTTACTAGTCACTCACTGACTAGGCCCAATATCAGAGGATTGGGCCTCTTGATTAGATACAGTTTTGGGCTTAAATGCATGTGTGGATCAGTTACTGTTTAGTGTATACTTAGGCCCTTTCATATACTAATGATGACCCAACCCACCCTAATCTGTTGGAGTTCTTAATATATTTAATAATTATGTTGTGTCAATTTGATACAGTTATACGGCGTAGCGTGTGTGCTATGTGCTTATAAATGTATGATGTCATATGTATTACCTGTTTAGTATTTCAACACGATTATTGAATGTGTCAAATTAGTGTTCACCTATACATTAATACATGGTACATGCACAAATCACTAGCTTTGATTTTTATTGCACCAACAATAGTTTTCCACAAGCACAAGGTTTGAGATCCAGTAGTTAATTGATAACTAGGTAGACCGGTTTGGTAAGTTGAGTTGCCCCCTAGGGGTGGCGCAATGGTCAAGACACACATCTACACGTAGGAAGTTGTGGGTTCAAATTTCATTTTGTCGGGTGGGATGGAGTTTGAGTTTAAAGGGGAGAGCTACCCCTGTTGTGTAGTTCAATTTTTTTAGAAAAAGTTGAGTTGTATATTTGCGAAAATATGCCATCACATATTTTTACCATATTTTTTTAATAGGTTCACCAATCAGCTTTTAAGAAAACCATTGATCTGATTTTTTTTAAAATGTATTTTTTATTAAGATCAATGACGAAATACATACATACTCCATTAGCAACAATCTTGAGATAAAACTATATAACTAAACATGAGTAATATGATTCACAAATCTCGAATACTCAAAATAACAACAAATTGTCATATAATTGTTAAAACTTCGATTGCAACAATAAGATCATACTAAGTGTGGCAGTTTCAAACAAAATACATTGACTTAAAATAAAAATAAAAAGAAAAAACTACTCCCAATAAAATAAGACATATATAAGACAACATCCACTAAATGAAATGAAACAAACTACAAAACAAAATACATTGACTCAAAACAAAAGAAAAAAAAAACTACTTCCAATAAAATAAGACATAAGACAACATACATTAAATGAGTAGAAATAAACTATAAACAAAACGAAAAATCATAAGAAAGAAATTTCGTGTACCGATAACAAAAAAAATTTCCACGAACGAGCATATAATGAAATTGGGTACGAGAATGAACCGTTTGCAAGTTGATCAAACATAAAGAAAAAAAGAAGAAGAAGAAGAAGAAGAAGAAGAAGAAGAAAATCCTAAAATGGATGGAGCTATGGGCAAGGGGTTTTTGTTGGTAGAGCCGTCCATGATCTACTCTACCACTACCACTACCACTACCACTACAGTCTAAATAAGCTTTCTTGAATGGAAGATAGGAATTGAATATATGGGTTGCCTAATAGACATTGCAGTAATTACTATTTCTCGAAAAAGAGGCTTTCAATTATTTATTTGAGTAGAGTAACTGTTATTTATTATAATAATAAAAAATTAGGCAGAGTAGAGAAAGCGACCCATCAGTTCCTCTTTCAGCTCTCTCAAAATTTTTATTTTTCATAAACAGTTTCTTCATTGTCTTTGACCTCTACACTGTTCTGGGAATTGTCATGAGACACATACTGAATTCTCATTTATCACTGCTCTTCTTTTTCCCAACAATTTCTTCATTTCTAAACTCATTTTATTTCATTATCTCTGTCCTTTTTAATGAGAGGCAATTTATGGTACATTTTATAATGACTAGCAGCAAATTTTAGAAAAATATATTTTTTTTCCTGATAAAACATGTATGGATTGCATTGTATATTCACACCCCCTGTTGCTCTTTAAAAAGAAGATAAAATAAGATAAAATTTAAATTTAAACATTCATTCCTGTTCTGCTCATATTGTCGGATTATGCTTTGGAACTGCAGATTTCTATATATATATTCCCTCAAATCTTCATTTTTTTTTCCTTTCACAGAATTGAAATCGCCAGCACTTTCTTCCCATGTTCGCTTTCTCTTTTTAATTTTGTTTTTTCGCTCTTCGTCATTAACATTCACCATTGTCGGTTGGTTTGGACTCCATTACTGAGCTTTTAAGCTTCACCAGCTTCCTGTCCCTTCATTTACTCTTCCATTTCCAAACCCATCTCGCCATTTTAGCTCGAAGTTACTGGGTCGACCTCAAGATCTGTTCTTTGTACTAGAGCTTCACGCCTATAGCTCGCTATCGATGGTTGGTTTTGTGTGCTCATTTGGATCTGCGGAGCATCCTAGGAGAAGACACTGACGAGGTAAGAGGTTGGTTCGCTCATTCATGACTGAGCACACACGTTGTCTCTTGAAAATTGAAATCATTGTTTTGTAGATCCATTCCTTACATTACATGTGACGCCATATGAGCATTAATTTTTGGGTGTTTCAGCAGCTGGTTTGCTATAAAAACTTGAGACCTTGAACTGGGTTTTGCTTAAATGAATGCTTTTTTAGCTCTATTTGGCACTTTGATTTTAATAATTGTGGGTTAGGTTTGATGAGTTATTGTGGTGTACTGTGATGAAATGCTTTACTCAAACACATGTCATTTTCTTGAAGCTCAACAAGAGAACATGATTGAAGATGATGAAACTAAATAAATTGTTGTGGGTCATTGAAAAGCTAGAGTCTGCTGTCTTTGTTCATTTTTGGAGAGAAGCAACATGTTCTGATCTTATCTAATGGCCACACCATCTGCCCCTTGTGAATTACTATTCACATGGGTCTGCTGCCCCATAAGATTAGCCTCTATTTGCATATTCTCTTATCCACTAGCACTATTTGGTATGGAGCTCAGAAAGTTTCTTCTTTCAGACAACCAATTTTGCAGACTAATTTTTTGATTGGTTACTGATTTCTTGCCTAAAACCCATTTGTCTAAAGCCAACAAAAAGAGCAAAGAAAGAAAATGAAGTTTATTTTTTTCTTTGGTTAGGTAGGTGGGTGAGAGAGAGGGAGTAGATTATGGTAATTCTTGTAACTGACTTGTGTGTTGGTGGGTATTAGATGGTGTCATTGTTGTGTTGTGTCAATGTAAATGTTGTTGAGTCACGTGAATGTGCATTCTCCTGTTTTCGTCTGGTCTTCCCATTTTCAGTGAAGTAAATGTAATTGAAGCTAAAATAATGCTTGTAAGCACTGTTAAGTTGAAGTGATTTGTTGTCTTGTACCATTAGCTTTGTCCTATCTTGGGATATTTCCGTCTATTGGTTTCCAGCAGCATTTCGTGTTGGACTCATTGCTCATTCTCAAGGGCAAGAAACAGTGTGAGGTTTTCAATTACTTAACCAGGAGAAAAGAAAGCAATGGAGATGGGAGGGCACATTTGTGGGGCTGTCATCTGAATAATTATTGACTATTTGATCTTCAATTTCTCTGAAGTCTGAATTTTTTTTCTGGTTTTTGGATTCAGTTGTTCACTTTCCTCCAATATTTCTCCATTTTCCTGAATTTGAGAGCTCAATTTCCAAAAAAAGAGTTTATTTATTTTTTCTTCTGGGAATGTGAGAGAGGAGGTGTGGACATCATGTGGGGCTGTTGAGAAGTGGGCAAATTTGGGTTGCTTCTTCAATCTCCTCTATTTGTGGTAAAGATAAGATTAGGTGTCCATGGGAAGTCAATAATCATGATTTTTTTTTTCTTCTTCATTTTTAGGTCTGTTTTAATGCCCAAATCATCTGAGGACACCATTGGAGTTTCTGGCATCCCAGTGTAGATCTTCAGCTAACTGTGTTCAGCAAACAAAGATTCAGTTTAAAGGTTGAGGCTTGAGGAAAATGGATCTTAACTATGGAAAGTGTTGGGATACTTCAAAGGTTTGTGCATTTGCTATTTCAAGCTTTATTTACATGGATCTTCATTTCCAAGTGTTATAATTCTAACTTATTGGTTTCTGGCTGTTTAGTAGTAGATATAATTTAAGCTCATAAGACAAGTGTTTTTTCTTTTTCATACAAAACTTGGTCAAATAGTTGTGTTTTTAGTAGGGACTGACTTGTATGTAATTATTTGCTGAATTGTATTTTAGAAGGAATCTTGGAAGACAATAATGCTCTTAGCTTATCAAAGTCTTGGTGTAGTGTATGGGGACTTGAGCATCTCTCCCCTCTACGTTTATAAGAGCACGTTTGCAGAAGACATCCAACACTCACAAACAAATGAAGAGATATATGGAGTTCTTTCTTTTGTATTTTGGACGCTTACTCTAGTTCCTTTGTTCAAGTATGTCTTTATAGTCCTTCGGGCCGATGATAACGGAGAGGGTAAGTGCCAGAACAATTTAGGGATGTCCAAATCATCTGCTGAGGTCAACAAATTGAAACCTTCTGTGCATACTTGTAGGTGGCACCTTTGCTCTGTACTCGTTGATATGCAGGCATGCAAAAGTTAGTGTTCTGCCCAATGGACAGGCTTCTGATGAAGCTCTCTCAACATATAAACTGGAGCACCCTCCAGAGAAGAAAAATAGTTCTAGGATGAAAATGTTGCTTGAGAAGCACAAGGTCTTGCACACTGCTCTGCTGATCGTGGTTCTTCTTGGGACTTGTATGGTAATTGGAGATGGAGTACTCACCCCATGTATTTCTGGTAAGTTTCATTTTAGTTGCACGATTTTTGAGTAGTAACTGTTTCCTCTCAGTTCGCTGACTACCAAATTTCTATTTGTTCATGCAGTTTTCTCTGCTGTCTCTGGCCTTGAGTTATCCATGTCTAAAGAACATCACGAGTGTAAGTATTTCACCTTGTATTATGCTGCATTTATGTATTTGTCTACTATTTTCAGTCACACTGAGACTTTCAGTATGTTTATTAAGACACCAACCCAATTATAGTTTAATGTATTGCAAAGTTGATTATTTAAAAAAATGTTGATTTTGGAAATCCATTGCTTGACCATCTAGCTGTTTCATGGTGAAAACATGTGAAATCAAGTTAGAATACAATACTACTAGTAACTAGTAATCAGCAAACTGCAGGTTTTGACCTCACATTTTTAATTTGACTTCCATTTGAAAGTTGTTCCTCCTTTTGCAGATGCGGTTATTCCTATTACTTGCTTCATCTTGGTATGTCTATTTGCACTTCAACACTATGGTACACATCGGGTTGGATTCTTTTTTGCTCCTGTTGTGTTGGTTTGGCTATTATGCATCAGCACTCTCGGATTATACAATATATTTCGCTGGAACCCACATGTCTATGAAGCACTCTCTCCATATTACATGTTCAAGTTCTTAAGGAAGACGAGGTTAGGTGGATGGATGTCCTTAGGTGGAATTTTGCTGTGCATAACAGGTAAATTGGAACAGACATGAGCATGCTAATCTCATACTACTCTTCCATGTTGGAGTTGAGTTATTGATTATGTCTCTGGTACAAGTTGTTAAAATAGTTGGTAATGCTGAACACTGTAAACAACTCCTAAAAGGTCAAATTGCAATGAAAGTTAGGTTGTCTTGATGCATCTGTGATAGTCATGTGTTAACTCAACTTGGAAAATTAAAAAATATATCATCCGCAAATTATCATATATGTTATTACTAGAGTAGCTGATTATGCCATAATAGTAACATGTTCCTAGATAACCAGAAATATCCACTTTTGGTTTCCTGTGATGTGATATGAGTGATGTGCCATGCCACCATGTTTCCTAAGCTGATAGATCTTTCAGTTTGTTGTTTGAAGACAAAAGCTTGATGGATAAGTTTAGTCTCATATGAATCTTATAAATGCTTCAATATTATGCGGCTCACCTACCAATATATTCCAAAACTTTTTTGCCTGTATATGCAGGTTCGGAGGCCATGTTTGCTGATCTTGGCCACTTCTCATACGCTGCAATTCAGGTACTCGCAATTTTTGGATTTACCTTTTGATTCCGGTCTGCAGCATTGCCTTTGCAATTCAAGTACTTGCAATAGGAAGACTTCTCACTTTGTTTCCCTGCAGATGGCTTTCACTTTTCTGGTTTATCCAGCTCTCATATTAGGATACATGGGCCAAGCAGCATATTTGTCAAAGCATCACCATCCCAGTTCAGAGATCAGTTTTTATGTCTCAGTACCAGGTATATCTTGATCATTTTTACTTTTTGAATCATGTTTCTTAGACACATAAATATAACTCAGATGCTGTTTGAATTATGTTTCCAACTATCTGCAACCTAAAATGAGTTATTATGTATCAATTTAGCGGGGAATAATCTCTGATCAGTTGTATTATCACGCACTCAACTTTTTGTTTTTAACACATGATAGCGCTAACTTTTGCGGTGCAGAAAGTGTAAGGTGGCCTGTGCTTGCTGTGGCTATTCTTGCATCAGTTGTGGGAAGCCAAGCAATCATCAGTGGGACGTTCTCTATTATAAACCAGAGCCAGTCACTTGGTTGCTTCCCAAGAGTCAAGGTGGTTCACACATCTGACAAGATACATGGCCAAATTTATATACCTGAGATCAACTGGATGCTCATGATTCTCTGCATTGCTGTGACCATTGGATTTAGAGACATAAAGCACATGGGAAATGCATCAGGTAACACCTTTATTTATTTCACCGGAATCATAATTTTCACTCATAATCAAATGCTTCAGTTTTTACTTCTGCAACTTCAGGCCTGTATTTACTGTAGAAAGAAAACACCTTGACTGCTTGACACTTTGTTTTAAGTGATGTAATTGTTAATAATGCACCTTCATCCTAGTGAGAAGACGGTGGCAAGCTCATTTCTAGATCTTATGGATTGGCTAGTGCAAAGCGAGCACCACTACAATACTGTGTGTTTGAGTTAATCTAAAACTGAAACCAAAATGAAAATACAAGTTATTAATGGACTGTACTATCTTGTTTATGCGTTGCAGGGTTAGCGGTGATGACGGTGATGCTAGTGACAACGTGCCTTACTTCCTTGGTCATTATCCTTTGCTGGAACAAGCCCCCTATTGTAGCCATTTGCTTCTTAGTGTTCTTTGGCTCCGTTGAGTTGCTATACTTTTCTGCTTCGCTCACCAAGTTCAGGGAGGGCGCCTGGCTTCCCATCCTTCTAGCCCTCTTCTTGATGACCATTATGTTTGTTTGGCACTACGCGACCATCAAGAAATATGAATTTGATCTCCACAACAAGGTATCATTGGAATGGCTATTAGCCTTGGGTCCAAGCTTGGGTATTGCCAGAGTCCCTGGTATAGGTCTAGTGTTCACTGATCTCATCTCTGGTATCCCTGCAAACTTCTCCCGCTTTGTGACCAATCTCCCTGCCTTCCACCGTGTCCTTGTGTTCGTGTGTGTAAAATCTGTACCTGTCCCGTATGTGCCTCCTGCTGAGAGGTATCTAGTTGGGCGTGTAGGTCCTGCAGCTCATAGGTCCTACAGGTGCATTATCCGATATGGATACCGCGATGTTCATCAGGATGTTGACTCCTTCGAATCAGAACTTGTTGATAGGTTAGGTGACTTCATTCGCTATGATTGGTATAGAACCAATGGGGGAACAAATTCGTTCGAGGATGATGGCATGCGCTCTACTGCATCATCAAATGAATGCAGATTAACAGTTATTGGAACAGTGGCTTATGAGATTGAAGAGAACCTGCAGCCAGCAAGTGTGTCTGTCGGGTTTCCAACAGTGGATAGCATAACCGATGTCATTGAAATGGAACCAATAGGAGCTGTTGAAAAACGGGTGAGATTCGCTGTTGACAACGACTCTGAAGCCGATGCACCAACTGAGGCGGATGCACAATTGCAAGAAGAGCTAGAAGATTTATCAGCAGCTCAGCAAGCTGGAACTGCATTCATACTCGGGCATTCGCATGTTAAAGCCAAACAAGGATCATCAATCATGAAAAGATTGGCCATCAATTTTGGGTATAATTTCCTTCGAAGGAATTGCAGAGGAGCAGATGTTGCACTAAAAGTCCCGCCCGCTTCACTTCTTGAAGTTGGCATGGTTTATGTTGTGTAAGCCTAGGTATGTAGTAACTCTAGTTTTTGCCTACATAGAAGAGAGACTGAACTAGGTGTGCATGTTAGGCTGTTCTGCAGATCAAGTGAATGTAGAAAAATAACACTCTTTCCGGATTAACAATGTCCTTTTTTGTGCACGCTGGATCCGAACTATCCACAGTTATATCATAGAAAAGTTTCGAATGTTACTGCTTCCTTAAAATCTGTAAATTTTGCTACCATTTTGATATCTGAATCAGCTACTATTTTTCCTTGCCACTGGTTTTGAATCTTGCAGGATATCAGATATTTTTTGTTTTCTTGTGTTACAGTTTGACCCAAAGCACAAAACCAGATAGCCCTCTCAAAATTTATATTGTCAGGCAATGGCCACGTTTTCTGCCACAAACCCCATATTTCCCAAGTGGCCACCATGTCATTACATTCCACGTGGCAGCAAGATAGTGGCTCAATCACCAACATATAATGAACTTTTTCATGGCTGCAGAAACTAAACCAAGAACTTGCAATTCTAGCTGTTTTTTTGTTGTTGCTAACATGGGACTGATCAGAACTCTTCCTAATGCTTCCATGTCAACCTCTCACAAAAGCTTCCCTCCAAGTTTAGGTGTTGTGCACAGCAACTTTTCCAGTTACAAACCCAAAAAGAGCTCAAAATTTACAGTTTATGCAGCCAAATCAGACAAGGATGAGAAGGAAGAAGAACCCAAGAAGCAGAACAAGCAATCTCTTTTTGGCAGTGTTGTTGATGCTCTGGATTTCTCTCAAGTCAGGTCTGCTAAAGATGCTGAGCTTCTTGATGAAGCCAGAGAAACCACCAGGTCTGGTGACAAGATGACCAGGGAACAGGTATGATCTTTATCAGGATTCTGCTAAACAAAGTGTCCTTGAATTGGCTCTAACTGGGTTTCTTGTTTCTTTTCAATTCTTGCAGTATGGGGCTCTTAGAAGGAAAATAGGAGGAACATACAAGGACTTCTTCAAATCCTATGTTGAAGGTATGCATCTGTAGAATCCATATATCTGCTTATAATTTGTGCAGTTAAAGCTTTTCTGATATGATTAGTTTCTTGTTTTTGTTTGAATCAAATTATTAGTGGATGGTGAATATGTGGAAGAGGGTTGGGTTGACAAGACATGCAAGGTTTGCAAGAAAGACACAAGGGGTGAGCCAAGGCAAGTGGACAAGCTAGGAAGATATGTTCATGTGGCTTGTGCAGACAAGGCCAAATCAGGAAACTTCTTCACTAGACTATTCTCATCCTGAACCCGGAGGATTAGTAAAGTTTTGCTCTTCTTGTTTACTGAATGTATTGTATCAGAATCTTGTATAGGCTCCATTTGGAACCAATTCTTGATTGTACCACATGAAATCATTATATGGAAACTGTTCTATAACTTCTGTTGGATGTTTTAGCTGTTTTAATGGGAAACACAAGTCTCACTTGTCATCCAAATGGCATGACAAAACTCAATTCCAACAGAACAATTCTCCATCTTAATATCAGTAAATCTATACTGAATTGGTTGCAGTTGCATTGTTTTCAATGGCAATTAGTCTGCAACTATCTTGCATCATCTCCCTCGTCGTTCTTTTATCAGTCACATCAAATCTTGCTGGTAAATACTAAACTACACTTCACAACTTCAATGTTTTTCTCATCACTAACACAAGTACTTGATGTCTTTAAGGTGGTTCATCCATTGGAGTCTGCTATGGGATGCTAGGAGACAACTTGCCACCGCCAAGCGAAGTGATTGCCATGTACAAAGATCATGGCATTGGGAGGATAAGGCTCTATGATCCGAACCCATCAGCGTTAGAGGCTTTACGCGATTCTGGCATTGAAGTCTTGGTTGGTGTCAGAAATGAGGACATTCAAGAACTAGCCAGCTCCTACACTTCAGCACAGAATTGGGTTTCAAGAAACATCAAGTCCTTTTGGCCTCAAGTCAGGTTCAGGTACATATCAGTTGGCAATGAGGCCATCCCAGGACCCTATGACCAACACATCCTCTCAGCAATGACCAATCTGCAAAATGCATTGGGCACAGAAGGTCTCTGGGATTATGTCAAGGTCTCAACCTCGGTCGCGGCCTCGGTTATGGGAGTGTCCTATCCACCATCAGCAGGGGCTTTCTCTGAGGACACCAGCAGCATTTTGGTCCCCATTGCAAGTTACTTGAGCACCATAAGTGCACCACTTTTGGTCAATGTGTATCCATATTTTGCCTACATTGGGGACCCTATTGACATTTCACTAGACTATGCAATGTTCACTTCAAGAAATGGTGTAGTGCAAGATGGTGAGTTGAGTTATTACAATTTGTTTGATGCTATGGTTGATGCAGTGCATGCTTCTTTGGAGAAGGCTGGGGCGGCGGGGGTGCCGGTGGTGGTCTCGGAGACTGGGTGGCCGTCGGCGGGGAACGGGGAGGTGGCGACGGTGAGGCTTGCTCGCCGGTACAATTGGAACTTGATGAGACATGTTATGTCATTCAAGGGGACACCAAGGTGGCCTGGAGAGCCCATTGAGACCTACTTGTTTTCTATGTTTAATGAGAATCTGAAGACAGGTGCAGCTGAGGAGCAACATTGGGGGTTGTTTTATCCAAATAAAAGTCCTGTTTATCCCATTAGTTTCACCTAAGAAAATGTGGATTTTGCAATTTCTCTTGGTTCAAAATAATTGTTGTACCTGACTTTTTAGAGACAAGAAATCTGATTTTATACATGCTTCACTTTTTTATTATTAAGATGTTTGACAAATTCATGTGATTATAATTAATATATAAGCAAAAAAGAATTGATATTTACACATGTTAGAGTAATGTTGTTTTTTTTTTTGGTTGAGTAATGTTGTTTTTCACGCTTGCTTATATAATAAAAAATGTTGTTTTTATTTTGTTACTCCATTTTGTTAGTTATTGTTGCGTGCCATATATTTTTGAAGAAGACAACGGATGAATTTATTATCTCAATCTTGCCATTAATATGTAAAATAATCATATGATAATTAATCGTTCTTATAAGCATTCCAGACATATAAATCGAGTTACTTGTGTTAAAGTATTAGGTTATATCATGTATGTTTCTTATGACGTCGTTAATTTTCCACTTATCTTAATAAAATTACTATTTTTTATGAAAATATATATATTAATTAGGAACTTTTGATATAGCACTATGTTAACAATAGTTTTTTCCAAACTTTTTGAATAAGAATATTTAGCATGAGGTAATAATATTTTATTAAAAATCATGAATCTGGGAGGAGAGCTTCGCTCCCACAATCCCACTAATTACTTGAATAGACGTAGATGAATTTTATTGAGGTGTCATCACCTTATTAACTTGACTTAGCCAAGTGGAAAAGATTAATTCATATAGTTCACCTCAAGCCCACCCACAACTTACGGATGGCCCATATATTATAGTCGGCCCACAGAGAGAAGCCCAGAGACGAGTGAGATTACTGTGACGAGAGCAATGATACAATCACACCCGAAATGGCGGGAACTCACATGTCACCACGATTTGGCGGGAAAGAAGACGCCTACTTAGCTCTCCAGAAGAGGTCGGCGGGAAGCATACGAGTTTGAGCAGCCTCCATCGCTAACACAGGAGCTGAAAGAGATAGAGAGATACAGAGAGTGAAGATGGTTGGATTACCGTACGATTGCTTGGCGAATCCTCTCGGGGCCGTCCGATTGACATTTGAGAAGACGGTGGCGTCAGGATCCGATCCGGCCTCCTTGAACGGCAAGGACTGGGGTGCCGTCGATCTCTTCCGCCAGTTTCTCTTCGAACAAGGCGGCCTCTCTGAGGTACAGTCTCCATCTCCGGCCCTTTTATCGTATATTCATTTCAATTTTATTATGTCCGGCACATCGGAACCCCCAGATCCCATTTCGTGCTGATTTGGTCGACCTGTAATGATAATTTCATTGGGCGTTCGTGAAAATTCCAGATTTAGGCTCGATTTTCACTCTTATAGTGACGTGATGTTGTTAGGTTCTCTGGGCCTCTGGTCGGTGCCATGCTCATAATGTGTTTGATGATTTGTCTCTCAGTGTTAATTATGTCAATTTAAAATTTTGTGAGTACTGATGGTGGCGCTTATGTTAATTTCATCGTATTTTACAAAATTTATAGGTTTATGTTTGTGAGCCCTTTCTTTGTACTAATTTGTAGACTTCAATCACTTCCTTCAAATTGTTGTAAAATTTGTAGGTTTATATGTGTAAGCCCTTGCTGATGTATAGGCTTCAATCACTTCCTTCAGATTGTTGTAATTTTGTTGCCCAAGTTTGATTTTTGGTAGTATCATTATGTAGGTTCCTTTACTTAATTCAACAACTGTTCGATGCCTTGAGCCGAACACACTAGTCCGGTTCCGGGGAATGATACAAGACATGCTGGGTAATGAATTTTATGTTGGAGCTTACAAGGTAATGGTCCTACGATGTAACCATGATGTCCTGCTGAACCACTACTCTAACCCATTTGGGATGCCACTAGATTTTAAGATTTTTTATGACTTTTTTAGGATGGATCTACTTGGAGAACCAACAAGTTCATGGATGTTGCTCAATTCCCTATGGGCTCTTCACCAGATGTTGGAATTTGGGAACGCCGATTGCTTTATTGCATTCCAGTAAGTTCTGCATTCTACTTTTCCCTCTAAATGTTTTTACTCTGACTTTGCGGCATATAATCTACTGGAAGGTTTAGTGAGTCATCAGTATTTTATTGTTAGGAGCAAATTAAGTGTATTGAATCTCTTAAATTAGTTAGCATGTCAGTTATAATGTTTGCAATTTAATTAACATATTATATAGTTTTCCTTTGAAAATAAAGCGTATTGCTTGATTGATGTTCTGAATCTCCTTGGTCTTTCTGTTTGTTCTTTTAGGTTCCTGGACAAAATTCATGGACTGAATGTCCTCCAGAATCAGTTATCAGCCAATTATCCTCACAAAGAGAGAAGCGCCGTAGAATGGAAGATGAAGCAGTGGATATGCTTGTACGTCCTGTTCCTTGATTGCCTTTTCTTCCTCTCTTATTTGCTTAAGAGTGATAATATAGATGGTAGAATGACATTGTTTGGAAAATAAGAGGGTAGTTTTATCCTTCTGCAAATATTTAAATAATGATTCTCGGGTCCTATATTTGGGAAGTGGATGATTGTTGCCCTTTCTTGTTTTGTTTTAAGGTACATATCTGAAGTTCTCTTCATTGAGTAAGATATTCTTAGTTATTTATTTTTGTGTTCAATGACAGGTCTCAGATGATGGGTGTCAAAGTTCTCCCAGTACCAAAAAGATGGTAAGAAGTGATGAATTTTTTCTTCCAACTTTTTTGCAAGACTAATCTATCTATGTGAGTTTTCACAAACTTAAAAGATATATTGGTGATCAGAATAATTGATTGTTTATCCCAAAAATGACTGATGCTCAAACCTAACTTTCTACTTGGTTGAGGATTATTAGTTTCCGGGGTTCTAATTATGAAGTAAAAAGAAGCTATTGGCTCCTCTTCTTATTCTTTGGTTCTTTTAGTGATGATATCCAGGCTATATCTCATTCTTTTGTCATCATTATTACTGAAACATCAAATATAATGAAGCATTTTGCTTCTAGCCTTGCATTATAGGTTTCCCCTTCACTACCAAAAGGATGATATCATAGAATCATTTGTTGGTGAAAAACTGTCAAATATGTTTTAGCCACTAAAAACTAGATTTTAACAAGGCTGAAGCCAGAAGGCTTAAATCATCGAAGTATCAACTGTCTTTCTTGTCCTAATCTTTAGGACCTTGTACTTTATTTTCCTCCTTTGGAATTTTTGGAATAAAGTACTGCTTCCTGATAATAAAAAAAAACTGTCTTTCTTTGGGTTCTGATCGACCATTAGGCTGCTAATTTCTGTTCATGTTTTTTAGTCAATCTGTTGTATATTTGAATTCAGTTATATGTTGGGTGCTCAATTTAGGTGTGTACTTGTTATTGAAAAAGATTATATCTGCTAATTTTCATTCCTTTTTCAGAGAGAGGATGGACACCCTTCCCCATCTTCCGAATCTGAGTCTATGACCGAGGGTAGTTCCTCTATTATGAGTGTGGAGCCCAATGTTGACAGAGATCCGCTATCCTGTCTTGTAAAGGCAAGTTAACCTTTTTTTTTCTCTCTATTTTAGTGATAGGTTTAACAGTAGATTCCTATTTCACTTTAGTTGAAGCTCATACGAATCTTTGATAATGCAGATCTATGATACTCCAGAATCTGATTTGAAGTTGAATGATGTATTTGAGTTTTTTGGAGTGTTTACTTTCGATAAAGAGCTCACAGCAGACAAGGATAACTGCGACGAACTCTCAAATGATTTTTCTGAAGATGAGTTCAACCATGTGCTCCCTACTAAGGTAATGAGTTCTTTCTTCAGGCTGCAAAATGCTAAATCTTCATTATGAGTACAAAAATTAGATTTCTGTCTATTAATTTTGTAAATGTTGGTGACTTTCATCAGTACTTGGAACGTTGAACAAGTTTAATACTTTACTGATTTCATGAAAACTTTTCCAATTGTAGGTTCCACGCCTCCATTGCTTTATCCACAGGAAGCTTGGGGCTCATGACTTTCTTCATAGCTCTCCCGTGGTAGAGGTGATTTACATGAACCTTGGTTTTTCTTCCATTTTGTTGGTTTATGAGAAGTTTTCTTCATACATGATCTCTAGTACTTGTTTTGACATCTGTAACCGTGCTTCTCTTTTTTCAAACTACAGCCAAAACCCCATTTGGTCAAAGAGATTAGGGAATCTCTATTAAGGCACCTAACCACTGTGCTTGGCAACGATTCGGTAGCAGCTCATTTCCTGTTATTGCATCTTCTCTCAACGGTAAGCAGTAGCCTTGTGTCATCAAAGGCAATAATTTTTGTTCCATGTCTAGTCCATATCTTACTCACATCTCTGCACGCAGTGTTCTTATAATGGCTTCTCTTCCCGTTTCCTATGACTACGATCACAAACTAACAAGCTTTTTTGTTGAGCAGGTGCACGCCAGAGTGGACACATTTGCTGTGGGAAAGCTTACACTCAATCTCACTTGTTTTAGTAATGAAAGTGTTTCTATATTTGGAAACCGGCTCAGCCTTGCCGTCAAAAGTCTCCTACCTTACACGCACAGCATACCTCTAACTGTGGAGTATCTTAACACTACTACCCTAGCCCCCAAAAAGGATTATCAGACAAACAGGTACCAGATTTATTTTTCTGTAACTAGTTACAGTCCTGCTTTTATCTAGCAACTTTACAATTTCTAACCATCAGTATCACATCTTTGTACTTTCTTGACAACTTTATACTCTTGATGCTCTAGACTGATGGCTGGAGCGTTGCAAGTTGCTGAGGGCTCAAGCTTGATCATCGATGAGACCAAACTGGAAGCAGGGACTCTCAACTCTGCCGGGGTTGAGAATGTGAGGTTGCTTAAAAATCTAATGGAATTCCAAAAGGTGATTATTTCTGTAGACCCGTATAAATTGCACATTCTGTTGCATATTCTTGTCATTCACAAGATCTACATGGGTGACATGTGCTTGTCTTCATGAATTCTAAGCCTGTTTCTCAAGGAACTTGGATATAGAAGTATAATATGTTTTGTATCAGGTGGAATATGACTTCACGTACTATAAAATGGATATGGCTACCGATGTTCAAGTGATAGTTCTATCCGAGGGGAAATCCAATATATTGCCTGCCGATTTAGTTATACCTTTCCGGCCTTCTACAGTGGATTCTTTAGAAGCTCTGGCTTCAGAAACACTAAAAGCCTGGAGATGGTACTTGGCTACTCTTAGATCATTGCCACATTCTATTGATTCAGAAATGCAGAAGGTAAGGTCAATCAACTTCTTTCAATTGTATAATTATATTGGAATCAGTTGGCAAATGTTAATCTTCATACTTGAGCAGGTGCTGGAAAATGACTTGGTGGCAGCTAGGCAAGCAGATCGGAACCTAGGCAGCCAAGACTTTAGCAGGTTAGAGACCAAATGATATAATCACCAATAAAACATTATCTCAATTTCCATGTTTGTTGATTGATGAACCGATAATTTGATCTTATGGCTACAGATGGTTGACAATGGGTCGCCTTATGTCTCTGAGTTTTGGGGAAAGCAGCCTGACAATGGAACATTGGCAAATGGTCAAGGAACTGGAGAGGCTGAGAAATGAAAGGCTCAAGTGAATTATGCACCAAGACAGTGCCTATCCTATAAGCTGGTAGTGTAAATTGTTCTCTAGCTTATAGATTTTTATTCAATTACCAAGCATCCAAACAATGCCCTGTAGAACAAATTCTGATTGTAACTTACATGAGGTGGGCTTTTTCTTGATATATTTGCTATCCTTTTTATATAAAATGATGTAGTTTTG
Organism: Pelargonium nanum; assembly: GCA_036897485.1. NCBI lineage: Eukaryota > Viridiplantae > Streptophyta > Magnoliopsida > Geraniales > Geraniaceae > Pelargonium > Pelargonium nanum. The sequence goes on along the minus strand of JAYMTF010000764.1, from coordinate 7,541 downwards.
AGCTCTCTAAAATACCTGTTGGGTGAATTTACTGTTAGTTGGCTTAGAATCAAATTACCAACATGTCTTCAATAAACAGCATTTTTACTGTCAAAATAAGAAGAATTTCTACAACTTATAAACTTGCACCTTATTTTGTGCCATCTTGACACCATACATTTATTTCAGACATACAAGCCTTTCATGGTTCAGATTTCTCTGTCCCTCTTGTATATAGTCACTGGGTATATATGCCTAAACCAGCTTCAAAGCTCTGCTATGATATTGCTCACCACTGGGTGCATCATCTTGGGTCTATCTGCCCTATCCTCTCTACTATCCCTCTACAATCTGCCATGTGAAACCTGTTGAACATGAACTTCATATTTTAGTTCAAAGCAGGAAGAAAATTTCATTACAAGCATATACAATTATTTGAGATCGGCAAGAAATGCATAGTTCTTCAATCAACTTGGTTATCAGTAGAGGCTGCGTTCTACATCATATTAAGAGCATAATTCTATCTCACAACTGGACCTCGGGATTTCAAGATTGCATAGGAGAACGCTTTGAGAAAATAGTTCGGAGGTTCGGAGGGTGCTGCAAATAGTTTACTCATGCTAGCACATAAGTTGCTTTCATTGCCAATCACCCAGAACAAAAAATCAGCTTCAACATTGTAGGAGTTCTACACTAAGCGAGTTTAAAATCTTAGAAGGTTAGAAGGCTGGAAATACATACCCACACAATCTTAAGTTCCTCGGAGAGAACGCACCCGTTCCTGAATCAATTTCCTCTCCCAATCTGCTATACCCTCAAAAGCATTTTCTGGAAGACTCTCAAAAGGTTTCTTCCCTGGATCATTCTTACAAAGATCATAGGTAGCACCACGGATTGCTCTTTTATTGGGTCCGCAGGGTCTCTTTGAGGTCAGTGTGTCATATGCCTTGTTCAACTGTCACAAAACCAGAGCTCTTAGTTAAAGTACAAAATTCACAGGCCTCGTTAAGTAACTCATTGAATAATAGCATGGTAAAAATGTGAACTTAAAGCCATTTAAACATCGCCTAAACTTCAATGCTAAGTTTCTGCTTGCTGAGACAATGTTTAAGTGCTCACATCCATCCCACAAAACCAATACATGTAAGCAATTGCAACAGCTGGGGCCCTTCCCAGTCCAGCAGTGCAATGCACGTATGCTTTGCCCTTCCCCTCAGCAATGGCCCATTCCAATGATGAAACTGCTTTGGGTAAATGACTTCTCAAGGAATCGGGATCGAAGTCTCTTGCCTACGAAATGCAGATAAACAAGGTAAGCCAGATTACGTCAAAACCACCAATATCCCCTCATTACGAAATGCAGATAAACAAGGTAAGCCAGATTACGTCAAAACAACCAATATCCCCTCATTGTTATTTGGTAACCTTTCCTTCATCTATCATCTAATAAGCGATGGACTATAGAGTTTCTCAAGCACAATATACATGGCCAAGAAACCATAATAGGTTACACAAACTATCCATGTTCACATTTATAAGACCTCTTAAAGTATTAACAATTTTAAACAATAAGTTCATGTAAGTCCACTATCAACAGAAGCAAAACTTTCAATTGACGAGTACTATTGGAATGTATATGCTTACAGGTCTTCTCATGTGACGAATCCCAACTTCTTCACATCTTTTAACTATAGACTGCAAATCAATTCCCCAATACTCAATATCCTTGTCCTGTTGCAAGTTTAGAATGTAGGCCACATTCTCTTCATGCTTCAGATGATCTATGTCTTCAGGTTTTTGAGGCTGGGAGCCCACAATCAAATTATCAGTTATCAATGTGTAGTTCATGCCTGGCGAGAAATGAAACAATAGCAACATCAATTATTTTCCGGAAAACAAATAAACTGTTCTCTTTCTCTTCTTGAAAATTTTATAATCAGTTGGAGTGCAGTGCGCAACCATGCTGCTACTGCTACTCCACTTTTGGTTTCTGGCATGCATACATTAAACAGGTAGTGCTAAATTGCTAACAATGTCCATCCCCAACGGTAAAAAGTTCAACTATTATGGTATTCATTCTGATAAAAGAAACCAACTTTAATTCTAGAAACATCTAGTAAACAAACAGCAGAACCTCATTTTCCTTTTTCTTTCAAATGACAAATTAAATGACACTTATTTCTGCAATATTTACCACATTGAATATCTTCAAAAATATGATCCCGTGATACATTGTTCAAAATGCCTCCCAAATACGAGATTCTAATAACGGGCATGACAATTCCAAAATGAATACAATTTGACATGACAATGTAGTGTTCATTCATAACAATCTCTGTAACCCTTTATTGTTTCATTTGCCTATTTTGTGAATAGAGCTACAAGTACTAAACAAGCCAAGAAAATTCAATAAACAGACACCTAGAGGCCAAAAGGGAAAAAAACCCAGAACAGTGTCCACCAGATTACATTCAATCACATGATTCAAATCCAAGCCAACCATGTTCTAATATTGAATACCCAGAATCAGAAATGCAGTGTAAAAATTGTACATCCAATAAAAAAAGGGAATTGAAGGAGATACAAACCAAGATCATGGTGATACTCATAAGGGTTTCTCATCATCCTCTTCATTGCAGTGTTGTAATCCTCCATCTTGGAGCTGGAATTGGACAAGACTCCTCCATTTTTGCCATTTCCTGAGGCTGTGGGGCTCTTCTGACTCTGGATCCCACCCTCAGGAACAGGAAGTGAGGAACATACTATGCTAGATTTGAAGGGAACCATTTTATTGTAAGTTATTGAATTGTTGCTGCAAAAAGGTTTGCTTTTCTTGTTCTTCTTCATCAGCAACCCATTTTGAAGAGGACTTGAAACAAATACTATGTTGATGTTAATGGTTTCCATTTCCTCTCTCGCTCTCTGGTTCTGGGTTCTCTGGTTTTGTGTATTCTGTCTGTTTCTTCAATTTGATTTGGCCCATGTAGCAATGTGTTGTCAGAATTTCATAGTTTATAGACTGTTTGACCATTTTGACCTTTCTAATACATGCCAAATTACACCTTCTACCTCACGAATCTAGCACGTGAAAGATGCAGATGCGTTGCTCATTGCTTAAGTTAAGCACTCCTTAGGGATTGTTTGGATTGTCTCATTTCAATGTTTATATAGGTAAAATGTCGGATAGCTGAAATGAGATAAAATATATGTAGAGAATACAAGTTTTGTTTGGCAAATAACCTTGCAGCGTTTACAACTATTTGGATAAAAGTGAGGTCGGCTCATATCACATCTAGGTGTACTGACTAAAGGTCGACCATGAAACTAAAACGGTATATACATAGATTAAAAACATGTATATCTCACTCTGAGGTAGAATCATATTACATCTGTATCTACCAATTAAAGGTTCATCGTGAAATTTGAACAGTCTACCTCGTAGAGTGAAAACATGTATATCCAATTTTGAAGTAGACTCACATGACATGTGTTTACTTCATTGTGTGCGTGTTTTCTTAACTGACATAGCAAATATAGATATCACAACATTAAGTGACTTGGGTTGATGTTTATTTGGTCATAAACCGATGGGGTAATTACAGTAAACACTTGACCCCCTTGTTCTTTTAAAGTCGACAACTAACTACCTTATCTTTTTTATTAAAAGTGTAAAGCGTTAAATCTAACGGAATATTATATTTTCGTTAACATTTGTTGGTCACATGATGACGAAATATTTTTGAATACACAAAATACCCTCAATGTGTAACTTTTTCATTCACCAGAAAGTCAATGGAGTGTCACCGAAAAAATAAAAACATCAAATTGAACCGCAAAGTGTAATTATTTTGTAAAATTAAAGACATTATTACATGAAATCAACTAAAAATTTACATAAATGATCAATGAATGACAAAATCACGATTTTTAAACTTTTTTCATTTTTTTTTAAATCTGGATTGTAAATAATCACTTTTAAACCATTAAACTTCATTATTTTTTAAAATTGAACCCATGTTCGTGTTCCTCTTGAAAAAATACTTGAAATCATGTAAAAAAATCACTAAAATCAAAGCTTCTGATACAAAGTTATATTTTTCAAATTATAAATCCATAATCATATTGCTCTTGAAAAATTATATAAAATCAAGATAAGAATCAATCAAAACGGAGATTTGAGCTAAAAATTATGAATTTTTTTTATTTTTTCTCATTTTTCCGATTTTAATGGCGTACATTTAAAAATTTGAAGTAAAATGAGAGCAAAATCATCATTTGGCCCTAAAATTGACGAAGTTAGTGAGTTTTTTTGTTAGTTTTAACATTTTGCACTATTAATAAAAATATAGAATAGTTAATTGTCGACTTTTGAAACATAAGGTGGTCATGTGTTTTTTTCCATAAACACATAGTCTGTAATTATCCCTAAACTGATTTCAAATTAGGTTAATCATCCTATCCAACGTCAAGCCTCATGTAGAGCTCTGATCCAACGTCTGCAAGTTAATCATCCTATCACCTACCGCCAAACAATTTTTGGCTTCAAAATCTATAAAGAATTTAATTATTAAATGTACCAGACCAATTTCGTCCTTAAAATTGATCAATGATGTAATATGCCATTATAATAGTTTTAGTTGGTTATAGATAAAAGATGTTCAATATGCCTTGCAATTATAATAACATTAGTTTGTTAGATGAAAGATGTTCAAAAGCCTTGCAGTTATACTTGACAATACGGCTCGCAGGCATAAAGCGGGCTGAAAAAAAAACTCATGCGCTATTAACAATTTATTATCGGCTATATTCTATCTTACTAAGTGGCAAAATACGTTATAGCGAGAAAAAACAGTCAGATAAAAACACGTGCATATCGTCACTCGCCCCATTTAGATATGCAGCCCTAAATTTTTTTGAGGAAAAACCCCAAAATTATATTTAGCTTAATTATGACTGCGATTGGGCCAAATAGGCCATTGAGATAGACCAATACCATTTAAGATGTAGCCCATATACCCCAACAATTGGGCCTACAACTACGAATGTGTCAGATCGGCCCATTATGTCGTCTCTCAATCATGCATGGAGATGTGAAGAAAAAACTCAGCTCCAACACAAAAAATTCCAGTGTCAATTTAACGTTAACTAATTTTAAATTATTGTACGTGGAGTAGATACTAATCATATCAACCCATAAGAAACTGTGCTTAGTGGTTTAAACGTCTATCGATACTCATAAAAATATATATAAAAAGTTCAAAAAAATAGATTAGCATCCGCATTATTTCTTCATGGTCAAGAAAACAAAAAAAAAACAAAAAATAAAATAAAGGTTTAAAAATAAAAAAATAGTAATAAACCAACCACAATGTTTGTTTGTATAAAGATAGTGGTGCATAGAAAAAGGACATATGTCTATCTAATAATGGTGTCACCTCATATCAGAATTCAGAACCTCTCTCAATTATATATCAAATACCTAATATTTGTTAGCTGTCCAAATAATCATACAAATATTATTATAATATATAGTTTTATTACTTGTATATTATTTTTGTTGGATAGATCCCAAGTTACGTGGATGGTCCAAAAACTCCAAAAGCAGTCTTTTCGAATGACACGTGCATTATTTGTTCCAAGTCAGATCAACACATCACCCCAAGAATATATTCATCTTCTCCAGCATTTTCTTTTCTTTTCATGACACTAATGTAAATAAAATAAAATCAATCAATTTTTGAGAAAAAATAGAATCATTAATTTTCATGTATATACACATATATGTATTGATTTATATTATTATATGGAATCTAAATATGATAATGTAAATGTCCCAAATTGGGCCATAGAGTGGTTATTGGTGGATTATCTAGTTAACTCTTTTTCTTTTTGCTGAATAATATATACATCTTGATCTTTTTTGGGCTGAATAATATATAAATTTTTTCATCTTATCTTACGATCAACTTGTGTTTGTTTGTTTTGCTATTGTTTAATACATGCGTTTAAAGAAACATATTGTTTAAAACTAAAAGTATCTGAAAGAGAGATATTAATGCTATTCAATTAATCTAAAATAATGAACAAATAATTATAAGTGCTCGACCATGATGTATTATCATACTTTTTACAAAAAATCTCATTCAACTTTTATTATAAAAAATTGCTGTTCTTTCACGTAGAAATATAAATTTGTTGAAAATTATGGTTGTAATACGAGAGAAATGAGTATAAAAAACTGTCCACATGATGCACCAAACAACAGTTAATGAATAGAATATGAGAAATGAGTGGAAAAAAAGTTAATAATTCTATATATTCAATTGAGATGAAGAAATGTTGTAAACAAGATTGTGAGCCGAATAGGAAAATGCTAATTGTAACAATTTTTTTTTACAAAATTTTATGTATAAATTAGTAATATATATGTAGTTTAAAATTAAGTTTCAACGAATAACAATATGATATATGTCATAATTTTTTCATGAATTTCATGCCCGATTTATAAAATATATGATACACATATGGTACCATGATTCAACCAAGTCATTAATAAAATAATTTTTTTCTGAAGACTAGTCATTAATAAAATAATTAATATGTCCATCTTTTTTTTCTTGAGCAAATATGTCATATCTCATTAATTGACACATTTTTTATAATGATTATTTTTTTTTCAATAAAAAAGCTCAAATATCATTAATAATAAACAGAGTGGTTTAAAAAAAAATAATAAACAGAGCGGACAAAGTTTACGTTATTACATATATCCACATGAGTATTTTCCCTTGCATACCAAGAGAGGCCATAAGATGCGCAAAGGCAACAACATATATATTTTTTTCTTACAAACAAAATTTTGTTATTGAGATGACAATAAAAGATACATCATATATGTATAATGTCCGCTATGATAGCCTTGCAATACGCTTTGTTAGAATCTGTACCCCTATTACGATGCTGCAAGGAAAAAAACATTCATTGCTAAAACTATCAACAATTTGATTGCAACCAGTATTGATAGCCAAACCCACAATTCTCTGTAGAAAATTATGTTGATTAATAGACGAAACTAATACAATTTTTTACATCAAACATAAAAATGGAGCTAACATAAATACGCCTCAATCTCTTATGTCAATCGGTTTGTTCGTTTTCTATATATTTTTCTAACATTTAAAAAAGAAAGAAAAACACTCAAAACTGAAGATTGTACAAATGAAGTAAATTTAGAAAGAAAAACTTAGATAATTAATTACACAATTTCAACTGATTTTTCATGTCCATTTCTTGGAACCACTCCTCCATTGGAAGATCCATTAATGCCATTGATCACATTAGAAGCAGAAGTAGCAGAAACAGCTTTAGCTCTAGCTCTCCTTCCAATCCCAAAATTACCCAAAATGTCCTCAGCCCAATCCCCAATATGCAACACAATGAAAGTCCCGATCCCACCAATCAGACCGTAGGCTATTGAATAAGTCAACGGCATCAAAATCAACGTCACGAACGCTGGGATCGCCTGCCTCATGTCGTCCCACTCAATCTCCACCACTGATCTC
>JAYMTF010000763.1:0-30545 GCA_036897485.1 Pelargonium nanum | reverse complement strand
CATCAGGGCCATCGCACAACCCGACCCCATCAACACCATCCTACACCCCTACTCCAACAGTACCATCGCACGACCCGACCCCATCAACACCATCACACAACCCGACTCCATCAACTCCAAGTGGTGGGGGTGGATACTACCACTCCCCTCCAACTTCTGGCGGTGGTAGCCCTCCAACACCAGTCATTGTGACCCCACCAACCACTCCAAGCACTCCCGGCTTCCCCGGTATCACACCCACACCTCCATTCATTCCTGATCCCAATAGCCCCTTCACTGGCACATGCAAGTAAGTTGATGGCACAAAAAATGAAATGTGAACACTTGCATGCATGTTTCACCTTAATGTGACCATAAATTTGTAAGTTTTATCTAATTTCTGTTTATTTGTAGTTATTGGAGGAATCACCCAACTATCATATGGGGCATTATGGGCTGGTGGGGAACATTGGGCAGTGCATTTGGCGGCCATAGCTTTCCAGGGTTTGGGTCAAGCCTCAGCTTGCCACAAGCACTTTCCAACACAAGAACCGACGGGTTTGGAGCTCTCTATCGGGAAGGGACTGCCTCCTTGTTGAACTCCATGGTCAACAACAGGTTTCCTTTCACAACAGAGCAGGTCAGGGACAGTTTTGTGAGAGCCCTCAGCTCAGACAAGACAGCAGCAGCTCAGGCCAGCCTCTTCAAGAAAGCCAATGAAGGCCGTCTCAAGCCCCGAGCCTGAAACCACCGTTGTTCTTAGGTTTACTGAGGCATTATCTAGTTCTAGTAATGTGTGCTGCTTAGGATTAAGTGTTCAATTGGTATCTCATGTTCAACGTGTGCTGTCTTCTTTAATTTCTTCTTTTTCTTTTGTTTATTTTTGGTATGCTTGTATGTGTTATCTTACAGAATATTCAGAGAAACATATTATGTTTCAGATCTAAATGCTTAGTTCTTATTTTCTCAGTTTAGAAATAAGATTCAATGTTCATTTTAAGCCTCATATCTCTATGATTCATATTTTCTCAGTTCATATGTCTAAACCAGTATACTAAACAGTAGCATACTTGCCAAGTATCATATAAAATGAATGACCATAGTCCAAATAAGTAATAAATGCAGCAATAAAGTATAACCAGACATATAGATATAGGAATCCCACAATAGTGATGAGGCAGATATAGAAAGCAAAACAATTATACTAATTACTACCCCGGACCAAATTATTTATGCTAAGATGTACTAGTCATGAAGGATGGTTCTTGTCATTAAGAGATGTCCTAAATGTCCTAGTCACACTTTTGGTAGAATTTATTATAAAAAATTGATTCGTAATCTTAGTACTCTTAGATATTATATACCTACTGTTCAACTACTCAACAGGTTTTGCTTGAAGTTAACCATAAACTATGCTTCATATCAAGAGCAGAACAGAAGGGAAATTTTCTCACAGAGCTACAGAAGTAGAATTTAGCAAACATTTGAGCTTTAAAATGGTCTTGCTTTAGATCACCAGAACAAGAAAATTGTAGTAGAACATCAGTGAACTGACATAAAACAACTGAACCAAGGAATAAAAAAGATTCATGGGTTAAGAAATAACAGTTTTGGGTTTCTGAATCTGAGCCACTATCTCTGACTTTTGGTTGCAGAGTGACTAGAAAGAACGACAAGAACCTGCACTTGTAACACTTCAACAATGAAACTTAGGAGCAGAGAAAAAAAAAAGTATATGAGTTTCAAAGTTTTAAGGCAGAGGCTAGCAGCAAACTGAAACTGTAACAGCAACACAGATAAGGAAATCATGTAAACCAGGTACTAAATCATGACTAAACTATTAATAACACAACAATCGAGTGAATTGATTTAATCAGTTGGGATGCATTTATAACCCAACGCGTGGAGGAACTTTAGCAACAAGGTCTTCATAGAGCTAAAGAAGTGATGAATGACCATAAAAAAATTAATGCACACCAACCAAATTAACAAAACGAGAAACAGAATAATATCATAACCTGAGATAGTTTATCATATGATTACATAAACAATGATGGCATATCAATATTCATCCCATATGTATCCAAACTAAAACATGAAGTTGTAGGTGTGCTTTTCTATCTTTGTATAGAAGACTGAAATGATACAAATACAAATACGAATTCAAGTTTATGGAGTGGAGTAAGTGATATTTCAGCACCATGAAGATAGAACCTTAGCTCATCTTGACTTAATTCATGGCATTGACATATGTCAAACATTCCAGTATAGGTTCGATGTACTATCAAGATTTTAAGAGCTTTGCCCTTCTTCATTATAATTGAGGAACAGGTGCATCATATTCAGGGTAAATTTATAATTTGTATGCTATGTTTTGGTGAGGAAGATTAAGTTACCGTATGTACTGTATGGTTAGAATTATAGGAGTCGAACAGCTGCATGCTCTACAGAATTCAAGCCCAACGGATTTTCAACCAATCACAGCCAAAAGAAGCTAAGACAAACAAGTAGGCATATATTATCAACAAGAAAAAAAATGGAGCACAATGTATCGGAATTAGTTTGGAAAACCAGATACAAAATATGCATATGGAAGTAGATGGCATGAATTAGCAACAAATACTGTATGCAAAAGCAATAAACAGAGCTCAAATACAAGTTTAGAGATTCATTTTCATAATACTAAGAAGTAATTGCATTAGTTTGCCACATCCATCAAGATCAGCCCCCTATAGGAATCCTAGTCATAAATAATCAAGATTTTGTTTGAAAATCAAAGAAAACAAAAGATGTCATTTAATAAGTAATTGAATGGTCGTGTTTATTGAAGAAACCAACCAGACTGTAGAGTGTTTAATAGAAATACAACAGCTGTAGGGTCTCCATTTCATTATACCACATATATTGCTGGGTTGATGAAAGAGAAAGAGGTCTAAAGTCTAAATCGTCAGGACTCGAAATGAATGCGATTCAGATGAAAGCAAAAGTTCTACCAGCTGAAAAACGCCATCATCATTGTATTAAACCTTGGTATCAATGTATCATACCCTGATAGCCACAGAATTCTGATATGTAAGTAAAAATATCTATTCACCTGTGTTGACTAACTCTTGACTCTTCATCTTATATAATGAAGGTCAATTTGATGTCTAACTAGAGCTCGTGGAAGTGGATATATCATGATTATGGTTTAGAAATTTCAAGAATCAATGCTTAACATTGATTCTTATGGTGGACATATCTGTAACTCTTCATCTTGTATTATATAATAAGGTTCTCAATAACCCCCACAATGACCCATCTAATGGTGGACCATGCAAATGGTGATCCATAGCCTTTCATTTCTGGCTATAAATGGTGATGTTGACAAATTTAAGGCAAGTTCAGATAAGAAAGTGATCCCCATTTCTTATAGCGTATTCTTTAAAACAACACTTTGACGTTAAATTACAGGGGCACCCAAGAAAAAGCAGAAATTAAGAGAAAAGTTATCTCCAAACATAATGTGACATAAGGTATCCAAGAAAATTAAATGCAGTTAATTGAAAGTGAAAAAATAATTCCCATCGGAGGGAGATTTGAATGTCCAACAAACCCTTAATTTCATAGGGTTTGACATGTGAGCGGGGAAAAAAAAAAACTCAAGTTTGCACTCGTGTTAGAAAATGAACAAGTAATTTTAGTAATATATAAGTACAAAGTAACATATATAACTGGGAAAACACCATCACTATATTATGCAGAAGTCTGCATTTCAAAGAAATGATAAAACAAGAATTCGACTGGTATAACCAAAACGTACGAAGAACACCAACAGTAACGCTTGAAGGTTATGATCATATCTGAATCACCCTTCTGAGGACCCCACTTCGGTAGGTTCAGCAAATGGCAACATCATTTTGACACAAGGGTAGCAGCGTGGAAGCAAATGAGTCTTTTAATGATCATTATGTTATCACATGAAAAATATTTATAAGCATCATTTACTTATCCAACAGAAACCACATGTTCAGATTTAACATGATTAAAGTGAAGATAAAATGTTAGATGATGGAGTATATAAATGAAATGGTACCTTTTAAGCAGAGCAACCATGCAAAGATCTGTGTGTAGAAGCAAAAAACACTTTGTAATTCCCCAAAATGTAAAATAAATATTCAAAATTTACATCAAACACTATTTTCATTTCCATGAATGATCAAAGTATATCCACAATCTGAGACTCATCTGTTACACAAGCTTTCAGCCTGATTCACCATCATACTCCGTGCATTTTGGGCAGCTAGGAGATTTGTCCCAAAACTGAGTGGCTCCACCATTGCACCCGTGAGCAAAAAAGAGAACTACATTAGGTGAATCCGGTATTTGCCATATCAATTCCGTTCCATTTCTAAACTCTAAAGTTGGATGAAATTTCCCAAAAGACTCAAACTTACCTAGTTTTTTCCGGGAAACTCAATTGAAGAACTCAGTGTTCCATCATTATTGAGAAACAAAAGTATTGAGACCACGAAAAGTATGACCAAACACACTATCAAAACTGGCAGCTGAAAATTATGTGTCCCTTGCCACATCTTTGATTTACTTCCACGCCTCAACATAACTTCAATAGGCAAAACAAAAAACACAAGCAACACAAAATCAATACCTAAATTTTTTGAAGCCTCAGCTTCATTAACATAACAGAAGAAAAAAAATATGTAAAAGCCTCTTATTTCCCATCAGTTAATTTGACCAATGCATCAAAATACTGATACTAACAAAACTAGATGTTGCATCAGGAAATGCATTAGAACCTAAAAATTTCAAATTTTGATTTAATATTATGCAACCCATTTGACTTAAATTTCATTTAATTTTCTGAAACCAATCCAAATTCAAAGAACTTAAATTTTCCTTTTGTTTTGTCCCACGCACATTCGGCAATGAGAAGTGGGTGTGGAGTGTGATCTGCTTGGTTCCTAATTCCAAAAAGAGCTCGACAATTTGAAAATGTTAAGAGCCATATAGCAAAATGAGCAGGAAAATTAAATTTTCCACCCACTTTGCTTTTCAAGTTATTTTCTGGGCAACCAAACAAAAAAGTTCAGATAGAGACATGTGCGTAAAGAGAGAAAATGAAGAGATGATAGAGAAAGGAACTTACCGGTAATTGGCACTCGCTGATCGGCAAATAGTCATGTATGGGTTTTGAGAGAGACTGAAACGGTGCGTTTTAGCAAATTAAAATACTCCGTATGATATAATTACTGAAAACTACTCTGTAATTGACACATTTTACAACAGACTACTCTAAATTTTTTTTTTTTGCTTTAGAGGTGTTTTCCGTCAATTCGGATGGACGGAATCAAGTTTTGGTAGTTGAGAGTAATCAAAAGTTATAAAATAAAATTAGGGTAATCTGTTGCAAAATGTGTTGATAGTTTTCAGTAATTATCTTTTTTTTTTTTTACAAATAGTAATTATCTCTTACAATAAATATAATAAACCACTAAAGCATGTGGATCAACTTGCAATAAGTTGTTTTAGGTTAACATAAAACCTTTAAAATCTTGGGTTCAAGACCAAAAAAATGCAATGCATTAGTATTTAATTGAATGAGTTTTATCGTTTTTGATGTTTTTCTCAACTTGATATGAATTAAATCAAATGATTCTCACACGAAAAAAGAATGATGTCTCACATGTCACGTCAACTTTAAACTACAAGTTGTGTGTATTTAATATGGTCTAGTACATTTTGATAGCTTATCACAAAACTTACATATTAAATATTCTCCCTTTAAAAATTACAATTAAAATTGCATTAATATAAAGAGACATCATAAGGGCTTGAAAATGAAATAAAACGCGAAATTAATGTGATTCCATGTAACGTGCAAGTTGTTGAATCTTTATTTATTCATTTAACACGTATAAGTTATTCTTATTATCAATGTATATTAATCACAACACAATTTCTTTTCTTATGAAAAATCACATCAAATTTTAATTTAATAATGTTCCATCTAGAAGGTATGATGATGTTTTATACATCAATTACCAATAATGTCTTTATAATAAGTCAGTTTATATGTTTTAAATTTGTTACATTACATGTGCATTATCATAATAATAGAAAAATAAACATATAACACTAATTTTAAAAAATATATATTAAAATAAATATACACTTATTTTTAAACGAAATTATTATTTATATATTGGGTCTTAATACTTGACACATTAATAGATACAAAATATATTACTTGCAATTAAATATGTTGTGTTTTTACCATCTGGATAAAAAAAGACATGAAAGGGAAGTGAAGAATGTTAATTGTATGTTGGAAAATTTAAGGCTGAATTCAATGATAGATACCCACCACTGGGCCCACTTTCTGATATCACTTATATAATACCTACGTGGCAAAATCACAACGGCTAGATCCAAGATCTAGTAATGTGAACAATAATAAATCATTTTTTAGTTTTTTTTTTTATAAACAAGCGTGCCTTTTATTAAAAGACCAAAATAGTTAGAATAAAAGTACAAAGTGAACCCGAGATACAAATATCAGACTAACTATCCGGAAAAACTACCGGATTCGAATTCCAAAGATAAGAGGAAAGTGAAAGATGATGATAAATCATTTTTTAGTTTAATATATTTTTGTTTAATATATATTTTTTTAATGAGAGTGATTTGCTCATGAATATATGATTACTCACCATCGCCCACTTGCCAACTGGTACCAAGATTTGAATGCAAGCTAGATGACTCGTGTTTGAGACTCCTCATGGACGTGGCATGGAATTGGGTAATAATATTGGTGAGTGTGAAATTTTTCTGTATAGTAAATCATCAATATGATTACTTAATAAGTATAACAAATACCGACGTTAATGATTTTAAACACACTTATTGATGCTCAATATCATAACTTATTATACATATAACTAACATACTGAAAACAAATAAAGACTCATTTTGACTAATGCATGTTGGACTAAGCAGTTTAAACGTTTTGAATATTTTTTGTGGTCTCGAGTTCGAATCTCACTACCGACGATATGGGGTGAAGCAATGGGTTAAAGGGGAGAGCTACTTGTGTAGATCAACTAGTAAAAAAATTGTTTTATTTTTTTAAATAATGAATATTATTTTGAGACAAATAATGTAATATATATATATATATATACACACACAAAGAGACACATACACAGTTTAAGAGTGATCTTAATAATAAATTCATTGGCATGTTTTTTTTTTCTCTCTCTCTAAATACATATTAGTGGTTAACAAAATCTTAGTTAATAAAATTTGAGTTGCGAAAAATAATGCTAGTCATTAAATATTTTTGTTGATGTATAAAGAATAAGCATGCAACAAATTGGAAATGCAGTGCGACAGGTCAAGACTCGCTCTTTTGCAGCTACCAAACAATAAGATGACATAACTACCACATGCGTTACTTCATTCACAAACTGCTATAAACATAGAAAACCAAATCTAAAACTTAAAAACTAAATTTAAACAATCCCCTATATCCTATTCAAACCTCGAATTATCTGTCATTTCCGCTCATGAAGGATGAGCTAACTCCAAGGCATCCATTTTCGAATTCAATAGTCATACTTCTCTTAAAAGTTTTCTAAAATGTGCGTGATTATTAAAAGTTTTATGTAACTTGTGCAAGTCATGCCCATATTTAAGAACATTGAGAGATGAGTTTGTTCTTTATATTATTATTTTTAAATAACCTTAAAAGTTATAAATACGTAAATTTGAGCAAACAAATAATAAAAAAATTACGAAACTCTAATTTCAATAATTAAAATCAGGTGATAAGTTTTAATTGACTGTTTAAGTAAATGTGAGAAAATGATTGACTTATATATATTTTGAAACGAATAAATATATTAATTAAAAATTTAAAAAATTATTTTTGAGAAGCATATTTATAAATAGCCGAGTGAATCCAACAAGCTTCTCACAGATCTCTTCTCTGTTGCTCTGTGAATCTTCCCATTGTCGTCTTCGTCAAGTCATAGAGAAATCGCTTTTACTCAGTCAAGACTAAAGATACATCACTTTTGTATCAACGAAGGCTCTCTTCTCTGCTCTATTGTAAGTCCCTCGATCATTTCTTCATCTCTATTTTCGTTTTCTACTGCAATTTCAGTACCAAATTCGTTCACTCTCCTGCAATTCCGGTTCTGGGTCGCTCCAGAACACCTGAAATTTTGCACCCAGATCTGTTTTCTCAACTGGGTTGCTGGTGTTTCAGCTTGATTTTATGGTCTCATGGACATCAATTTTGCTATCTGTATGTGATTCTAGTCGCAATGCTGGTGTTTTTAATCGTATTGCTTTGTGGGTTTTTGAGATCTTGTTCAGTTAAGCCACATTTTCGGTAGATCTGTTGGTTATGGATTCGAATTTCATGGATTTTTTTATGTTTGAGGGAAATAAATTTTTTTGCTGAATGTTTGATTTGGAGAGAATCGTGGGAAGCAAAATGGTCTGCATAATCGCAGCCTTGTAATGTAATGGTTCATGTTCTTATGTGTTTTTTAAGAGAAAAATATGATAATTATCACCATATTGATCAGTTCCTGATGACCTATGTGTTTTAGTTTTAAAAAGATTTTAGTGCCAATGGTCTCACTTTGTCTAATTCGTAAAGTTCGGATAGAATTACTCCATTAAGAACACATGTTACTTGTATTCCACAAATTAGTCAATCCTTCTCCAATTCTATGTTGAAATTCAAAGTTTTCCATCATAGCGTGATTAGCTTTTACTCAGAGGTAAATTGTGTTTTCCATTATTACATTTTGGGGCCGTGAGTCGTGACATAAAGCTTTGTGTGTTGCACTATGCTAAAGCAGGTTCGATATGGCTGGATACACACCAAAGAATATCCTCATTACTGGAGCTGCTGGCTTCATTGCATCCCATGTTTGCAACCGGCTCATCAGGAGCTACCCTGATTACAAGATTGTCGTCCTCGACAAGATGGATTACTGTTCAAACCTGAAGAATCTCAATCCCTCGAGGTCATCACCTAACTTCAAGTTCATCAGGGGAGACATTGCCAGTGCTGACCTAGTCAACTTCATCCTCCTCACTGAGTCTATCGACACCATTATGCACTTTGCCGCCCAGACTCATGTTGACAACTCCTTCGGTAACAGTTTCGAATTCACCAAAAACAACATTTATGGCACTCATGTTCTGCTTGAAGCATGCAAGGTCACTGGGCAGATCAAAAGGTTCATTCATGTGAGCACAGATGAGGTATACGGAGAGACTGATGAGGATGCTGTGGTGGGAAATCACGAGGCTTCGCAGCTTCTTCCAACCAACCCGTATTCTGCAACTAAAGCTGGAGCGGAAATGCTTGTTATGGCATATGGGCGATCTTATGGGTTACCTGTGATAACTACCAGAGGAAACAACGTCTATGGGCCAAATCAGTTCCCAGAAAAGCTGATTCCAAAGTTCATCCTTTTGGCCATGGAAGGAAAGCCTCTGCCCATTCACGGGGATGGATCAAATGTGCGGAGTTATCTATACTGTGAGGATGTTGCTGAGGCATTTGAAGTCATTCTTCACAAGGGTGAGGTTGGCCATGTTTACAACATCGGGACAAAGAAAGAAAGGAGAGTGATCGATGTAGCTAAGGATATCTGCAACCTTTTCTCTTTGAACCCAGATGCACAAATTAAGTTTGTTGAAAACAGGCCTTTCAATGACCAGAGGTACTTCTTGGACGATCAGAAGCTGAAGAACTTGGGATGGTCTGAACGGACTTCGTGGGAAGAAGGCCTGAAGAAGACTATGGAATGGTACGTCAACAGTCCCGATTGGTGGGGAGATGTCTCCGGAGCATTGCTCCCTCATCCAAGAATGCTGATGGTTCCTGGAAATGAAGCCAATGGGTCTGACTTGAGCAAGTCTGCTTCCCTTGATAAGGTCAACAATCCTATTCAAAACCAAATGGTAGTTCCTGGTTCAAAGAACACTTCACCTTCTCAGAAACCGGCCATGAAATTCTTAATTTATGGCAGAACAGGATGGATCGGAGGCCTTCTTGGGAAGATTTGTGAGAAGCAAGGAATTCCATATGAGTATGGAAAAGGGCGTTTGCAGGACCGATCACAGCTGTTGGCTGATATTCGTAATGTGAAGCCAACACATGTCTTTAATGCTGCTGGAGTGACCGGTAGGCCTAATGTGGACTGGTGCGAATCTCATAAACCAGAGACAATTCGCACCAATGTTGTTGGTACATTAACCTTGGCAGACGTCTGCAGAGAGCATGGACTCCTGATGATGAATTATGCCACTGGTTGTATTTTTGAGTATGACGCTGAACATCCCTTGGGGTCAGGCATTGGGTTCAAGGAGGAAGACACACCCAATTTCACTGGTTCATTTTACTCTAAAACCAAAGCCATGGTGATTCCTTAAACCGTCTGCTTGTTTCTTATTTCCATTTTGTAATTTGTTTCTAATTTTGCAGCCCAATAATGCCTGTCTGTAACTTCTTTCCCAGGTTGAAGAGCTTTTGAAAGAATATGATAATGTCTGCACCCTCAGAGTTCGGATGCCAATATCATCAGACCTCACCAATCCACGAAACTTCATCACAAAGATTGCGCGATACGACAAAGTGGTTAACATTCCAAACAGCATGACCATCTTGGATGAGCTTCTACCAATTTCAGTTGAGATGGCGAAAAGGAACTGCAGGGGTATATGGAACTTCACAAATCCTGGGGTTGTGAGTCACAATGAGATCTTGGAGATGTACAAGAGCTACATTGATCCCAACTACAAGTGGTCTAACTTCACATTGGAAGAGCAGGCCAAGGTGATCGTTGCCCCTAGAAGCAACAATGATATGGATGCATCCAAGTTGAAGAAAGAGTTCCCAGAGCTGTTATCTATTAAGGAATCACTCATTAAGTACGTGTTTGAACCCAACAAGAACAAGAAAAGCTCTGCCTGATTAGTGTTCACTGGTCAGTCCAAACCTTTCTCGATTCTCTTCTAGCTACTAGCATTTCAGTTACTTCATGTCGTTAATTACCATCATTCATCAGTCCCGTTATTATTTCACAATAATTGCTAGCATAAATTTCACTACGAGTTATTGTCTGCTAAATTTAGTTTGTATGTTGTGATTTTGATGAACTTCAGTTCGTCAAGATGTATTATGTGCTCTAAGCTTGCAAGCTTATGGATGTGTAATTGTTTCTTATTTATAGTCAATGAAGGTATCTATTCATCGGCTGATAATTGGACATTCTGTTTATATTTCATTTCAATGGTCACGTTGATATTGATATGCATTGATAGCGTACAACTGTTTGCGTCGAAGCAACATGTTAATATTCATTGTCTGGTTTTGGCTTCTACCTGTTTGGAGATGTACCTCCATTGTTAGGTGAAGAGTTATGCTTTTGCATATACCCCTCGTGCTGCTCATGTTTTGGTAGGTGGTGGGGCTTTGCACATAAGTCTAAAAGTTTTGCTTCGTGAAGAACTGGCAATTCGAGTTTTGGGTGGGTTTTTTTACGGGTTCAAATGGGAAAGACCTAACCCGCCTTTCAGGAGGCAAGAGTTTCGGGTCACGGGTTTTACCTAGACAATTTGATTTACTTGAATTTATCATACTGATGACTCAGTTGGATTTCTTTTGAATATTAGCATGTTGAAACTTACAGAAAAGAACAATGATTCTGCAAGTTGCATGGTTTATATGGTTGGAGTGGAGTGATAATTTGTATGAAAAGAATGAAGTGCAGTGATGAATTTCTGCACCAAAAAGATGATGCATTACAGCTTATATGTAGTATAATTTTGAAGTGGACACCACCTATTTTGTCTCTTTCATTTCAAACTAATTGTCAGCCTAAACCATGTCCCATG
Organism: Pelargonium nanum; assembly: GCA_036897485.1. Taxonomy (NCBI): domain Eukaryota; kingdom Viridiplantae; phylum Streptophyta; class Magnoliopsida; order Geraniales; family Geraniaceae; genus Pelargonium; species Pelargonium nanum. The sequence continues at coordinate 18,644 of JAYMTF010000763.1, read as the reverse complement.
TACCACTCTCTTCCTGTTTTAGTATTATCACTCAAGAATATGCTAATTTAAGCTTATAAGTTGATATAAATACAACAACCAAACAATAATATTATCATTCATCTTAAAATAGGTGTCTTAATCTTTATTATTACTTTATAAAAAGAAGAAAAGAAGTTATAGGTGCAGATTGGACCAAATGGTTTAAGCGTTTCGAATTTTTTTGGAGGTTTCAGATTCGAGTCTCCATGTTGATGGTATGTTGTGGGTTATCTAAGTTTAAATGGGAGAGCTATCGCTGTTGTGTAGGTCAATTGGTAAAAAATGAAGTTAATTAGCTGATGATAACATGAGAATCCATTATATTTTAGAAACTCAACTTCATTTTCTCTAGAGTTGCTCAAAAAGAAAAAGAAAAAAAAAAGTTTATTTCTCGATGATAACATGAGAATCCATAATCAACTCATTATGGGCCCTTATTTGGGTAGCTAAAAACATGTCCGGTTTGACTCCGAACATCTTTTAGGATAAAATGACCCCTCCAAACACATTCATTATATTTTCAGAACCTAACTTCACCTCCTCTAGGGTCGCCCGGAAGACACGAGCGACATCGATCGGCCAAGCTCCCCTCGAGGCCTCTACAAAAACGTCATGTACGGACCCTCATTTCGTATGACTCATTTGAATACATGACACAATAATGAATCTCAAGCACATTTGCAATCAATCATGACATGACACATCGCTATTCATATCTTTGATTTGGTGAATATAAATACTCCTAAAACTATAAAGCATTGATAATTTGAGATTCATCTGTGATATTTTCACACTTTCGATTATCAAATTATACATAGAATTCACATACAAACTCGTATTTCACAATGATATACTTTAAAGCTAACGAAGATATAAATTTACAATTCTAATGATGGGCCACATTTGCTTGACCTCAACATGGATAAAAAGTGTATAATCAGCTACAGCAGCATGTGGATGTGTGGCTCAAGGGCCCACACCAAGTGGATGCGAACACGTATACAAATCATCAATCATACATACGTCCACAGTGGGTCCCAGATTGCATGTTACGTTGCTGAAACTAAGGTAGACAAATTTACATGCCTATGTTGTGGGGTCCAACAAGTCCCACACGATGGATGATGCTGATGCACCTTACCATATTCCGTCCTATCTTTTCATCTTTAATGCTTTTGGTTTAGGGTACACAAAATTTAAACTGCATGTGATTCATTTCATGCTCTGCGTAAATAAATTCTTACTTTGACTTTTCTTCCTCAACATAATTAACGTGTTCCAAAATATTTGAGATTATTTTGAAAATAAAATTAGGATTATCTGGTCATTTCATTAAATTTACATGACATGTTAGATACACACCATTTATGTTAGATTCATCAATGTCCTTTGAAACGACTCAAATCTTGAGACTTGATACAAAAGCAACAATCTAGTTATATACCGTCGTGAATTTGTTGGTGATCAAATGTTATTATATAAATTATTGAACATTGCAATACTAGTCATCATGCATAGGTGCCGATAAAAGTAGTTGTTACTTATGATATTTTCAAATAGAATGCCTGGAATCTCATGCCATTATTTATTGTTGAGATTCTCAGTCAAGACACAATCGAAATGGATTCGGGCGGGCGCTCCGCGTTCACAAATTTATTGGGACGGTATAAATGTTAATTGATGAGGTGACATCATCTCATTGGCGATGATTTATTGGTTGAGAATCTAAACCAATAAATCATGGCTAATATTTTTTTTTCTCTTTCAAATATTACAGTTATATATTTCACTGTTAATTAGAAGGGAAATCAATTTAATTCGTTCACTTATAAATTATTTGAAAATATGATGATACAAGTCAATTCTTATATATTATAATAAGTTAATGTATCACATCATATATAAATAATTTGTTTTGAAAAAAATTCTTTTTATAAAAAATATATTTGTACGATAATTTAAAATTTTGGTAAGATGTATTATCTATTTGACCTAAGGATTTGATATTTACTAAATGTTGTTATAAGAATACAACTACATTTTTATCCCGAGTCATATATCATTGAACTCGAGAATAATGTATATGTAAGTTGTGACACTTTGGTACATTACATTTGATGTGATTTCCTAACGGTTATATAGATGACTAATCATTCAATGAGATTAAATTAATCGAGAATTTCTACATTTTGTATAGCTTTTTGTGAGAATTCGACATTGTCATTGTTAAAATGTATTAGTCTAAGAATAAAAACAATGCACATAGTCGTAATTGTTTATATTACGCAACTAAAATAAAGGGATGACAACCTAGTGTTATCAAAACAATTCAAACTATTTGCTCAAGCAATTCATCTTGAACCATCAACTTATCGTTGAAGCGTGTTTGTTAGAATTAATAAAAAAATAAGACACATATATTTAGCCGTCCAAAATTTTTATAAACCCGATTACAAAATCAATGTGATAACATGACTTAAACTCAATAATTTTTACAAACACTCTTATGAAACAATTAACAATACCATTTACACAATCACATGAGAGAAATAGATAATATGGTTAAATCTAAGATCAAAAGCTTAATTACAATCAAATTGCAATACTGTTGAATACAATTGCGCTAAAACTTGATAGAAAGAGTTTTGCCACCCTTGATAGATTAGTCTGGATGTGATATATATTAAAGATGTTGATCTCGTGCCCACTTTTCTAAAATTTCCGAGTTAGAAAAAAAATATTAAAATACAATTTAGATCTCAATCTTTAGTAATTAATAACAATAAGTATAATTAATGGAGTGTATTTCAACGATAGTGAAAGATGGAGACTAGATGGTCACCATCTCTTATTATTAAAGATTTCAAATCTGTCTTTAAACTATTGATTTTAAGATTTATCAACTGTCGGTAAAGGAAAGAAGAAAAAATCTGATGAAATCAATAGTGTTTAAGCAAAAGATTGTGGACGTTAATGGGTTAATAATTTTAAAGTAAAATCTCATAAAAGTGGATCCTTTTGACTTATTGTCAAGAATCAAGATAGTTTCTAATTGTTAAAGATGAATTTGGCAATGACCAAAGAGAAACCAAAATGAACCAATAGAGTAGAAGTAGTTGGGCAGCATTTGTTGCAACATTTATTAACAAATTCATACGAGGACACTTGAAATAATGAAGGAGAAATAAGACACTTAATATAAAAAGAAAAACTATTATTCTATTATTTTGTTTTATTTTATAAATTTAATTACGCAGAAATTATAAATGAACGAGTTTAAAATTGCTGACTTTGTTACTTTTGAACGTTATTTTAACTCAGATGTCTAAGTTGATAGATAGAGAGCTTAACTAGTATTTTCAAGTCGTAATTGACTTCACATCATTTCAATGTGAGATTTCTTAACACTTTCTCTATGTGAAAGTTGGATAAGAGAGATAGACTTAAGTCCGGAGTATCACTTGACACTCGGCCTTACGATCGAATAAGAGAGATAGATGTAGGCCTCATGTGGATGATTGACTTAATTCAGGAGTATCACATAACACTCTTCTCACATGCAAGTCGGATAAGAGAGAATGAATCTCGAGCCTCACACTCTCCTTACAAAGACACACCAAAGGTCTTATGCCTCATTGGGACACTAAGACGCTACCTGAATCGATAGGCGCTCCTAGTAGCTCACATGAATCGCGTAATGCTTGAAAGGAACAAAGAGATTTTGAATTAATAAATAGACCATAATTACTCTCATGACAAATTCTCGCACATATTTATACATACGTGCATAATACAAGAATTTTAGAGAAAGACCTCAGCATCTAACTCCGCCTCCTAGAACCTTAAAGCCTCTGTAAAATATGTATACAATTTTATTTATTTTAGGTCGGTTTTAACTAAAAATTAAAATAAATATAAAAATGTATAAACAAAGCATTTATAGATGAAATGTCTGAATACAAAATAAATACTAGTAATAGTTTAGAATAAATACATAATTGGAGTAAGTAAGATTGAGAGATAATCAGATAAAAGAGAGACAGAACAGAGTACAGAGCAGAGCAGAGCAGTGAGTGAGTGAGAGTCTGTACATCAATAGCAGTAGCAGCGTGATCTTCTTCACTCTCCAAACCTCCACACTTTTTTGATTTCTAGCTCCTCACCACAATCTCTTCTTCTTTTTCTTCTATTCAATTCACTAATTCAACACTCTGCAACTTCTCATTCTTTCATTCAATGCTCTCTTGATTCTTCATCTTCTTCCAAGTTTCATTTCCACTCCCAGAATCGCAATCTACGATGAACTCACCATCAGATCTTGTCATCTGAGCACCAGTATCCGCTACTGCAATCGATTCTATTCGATTCCAATCGATTCATGGATTACTTTTCAGAGGTTCTCTCGATCGCTACTGAAACAAGGTTATTTCGAACATGAAGTTCTATATTTCCACCACGGGGATTAAGAGAGTCACCATTTCCGCCGCCGCTGCCGGAGGCATCGGCGGCGGCAAGACCCGGCGGATTTGGAGCCGGTCGGTGATGCCGGTGGTGTTGGTGCTCGGACTACTTTTGCCCTTTCTTTTCGTTAGAATCGCCTTTTTGATGCTCGAATCTGCCGCTGTTTGCTCTTCCTCTCCTGGTAATTTTTGATATTGTCTTCTTCTTCTTCTACTGTTTCACTTCGCTGTGATTTTTTACAGTATTTCTATTTCTGTGCATTCCAGCTGTTTGGCTGATTTCGCTGTCCCTTGTGCCCTAATTACTTGTACTGCATTTTTATTGTGTGTATATATAAAATGCAGATTGTACAGGATGGAGATTTTTCAGTGGGAGTGACACTTCTCTGGTATGTATTTTCTTCAAATCATAATAATTTTGGTTTTTTATTTCTACACTACATATTTTTGTACAGCATGAACTTCATTCAATTATGTAGAAGTGTTTAATGGGATCTTGATACGGAACTATGCATATTTAAGAAGACAAGTATTGGGGTTGTTGAGTGAATTACAAGTTAGCAATTACTACTAGTGATTTGGAATTTGGAATTTGGAATTTTATGCTGATACCTTTTGGATATTTTATTTTATTCAGAAGTAAACTATTGAGAAACAATTTTTTTAATTTTATTTTACAAGTTGAAGAAAGAATAATCTTCATCATCCATGATTAAGACTACTAGCTAGCATTATCATGATTTGTCACCTACTCGTGTTTTTCTATTCTCTCATTGTCTTCCAAATTGACTTGGGTCTTGAACTTTTGTACAAATTTTATTATTTGCCCAATACAAAGAGCTCGTGTACTTGTTTTTCTCATTTTTTTTCTGGGTTGCTCTCAGTTGAGTGTTATTTTGGTCCAGACATCTTTAGCCTTATTAGCTATAATAGGGATCAATCATTTTAGCTTTTTTAGGAGGGTTTCAAATAATTCAATTAACTTTATGATGATTGTTTCATTAAAGGTAAATTTCTATTGCATATCTCAGCCAAAACAAAAATAAAATGAATTTGAGCGGGCTCTTGCTATTCACATCTACAAATTCATTCAAGGGAATTTGAGTTTTACTTTGTAAGGAGACATCTTCCATTGATTTATTTGGGTCTTACTGTATAGAAGTTTTGCTGAGACTTTTTTCTCTTTCTGTGCATTTGTTTTTTTTCCCTGAAAAACACTAGAAAGGGCATTTTGGTCAAACCAGGAACTAGCCAGTGGTATTTTTGTCCTAAAAAATAAGTACAGTTCATGGATAAGTGCAATTTATGCAAAATGTCGGTATTTCATATCCACTATTCTCTTTCACTGACACGTGGCCAATTGTGCTGCAATAATAATTTTTTATTTTATTTCATTACCTACTAGTACATAAAATAATTAATTCATAAAGAAAGAATTGCAATAATTGGTGGGGTCCTATTTCTATTTCCACAGCTATTTGACCTCTTCCACTCTGTCTCTATGTTGGAACAAGCTTTTCTGTGATGTGGAAGCAGCCATATGGGAATATAATAGGAATAGGAAGAAGCATTTTTCCCCTTTCTTTTTGACTAAAAGAGACCTTCATGATTATGATGCATGAAATGATAAGCTTTTTGGGTTCCCATGTGAGTTGTGACCACATCATCATTTACATATTGTCAACACGGTTTGTGGGATCAATGGTTGGAAATTGCTGTTGATGAATGATATGTGTTGTGATTCTGCATGTACATAAAGAGGCTGAGAGAAGAACTGACTAGAGCATTACTGGAGGCAAAGGACGGTAACAGTAACGAAGAGGGTTCTTTACAGTCATTCAATGAGCTTGTGAAGGATATGGCATCAAACAGACAAGACATTAAGGCCTTTGCCTTCAAGACCAAGGCAATGGTATAATTTCTTAACTACACTTTTGTCTGTATTTGCCCCATTTGATGTATTGTTCTGTTTTCTGTGTTTTTTACTCCACATTCTATCTGTTTCTCCATTGGTAAATGGTAAGCATAATTTCTCGTACAGTCTATCACTTATAACAAGGTCAGGTTTGGGCCCAACAATTTGCATCTATTATCATATGTGGAGAACTATGTACACTAACAACAAAACCATTTTTCAAACAATGTGGGGCAGGCCACATGAATCCTTCAGCAAAATACTTTGTGATCTTCTGCTTGTATTCTTTCTACCCATAGGCTCCATTCTATCTAATGCTATCTCATCTGTTAAACCAAGTATTGTTATGTCTTTCTTCATTACTTCTTTTCATGCTAACTTATCTCCACACATACTTATTTTAGTGTATCATAACTGAATCCTCTCACATTTCCTTAAGAGTCACATGTCCAGACAACCTTAATAAATGGTTTTCATTTTCCCAATTGTTGCCCGAATAATCGCATCCCTAATCTCATCATTCCTAGTTTTACAACTTTTCTCTTTGGAGCCCTGCATTCGGAGCCATACAACATAGTTGGGGAACAATTTAAATCTTCAAAAAATATGCTTCTGATATCTGCTTTTGACCGGGGGCAGATCTGTGCATGATTTTATCTATATCTCTATCTCTGTGCGTGTTTGTGTTTGTGACTAAAAAGTAAAAGCCAGTTACCAAGGGCTGTGCTGACATATAAATGCTCCTGCAATCTCATGGAAATATGTAGTGCTTGGGCCTACGAGGAGTAATTCTAACAAATAGTCTCACAGTTGTACATAGTTTGGTTAGGGCGGAAAATTTGGTTAGAAAGGTTAGTTTTATGGGTGACTAGATGTTGTAGGAAATTGGATAATATCCAGTGCTAAGCTTACAGCCTAAAGTTATTTTTCGTTCAAATGAATATGCAGTTACTGAGGATGGAGCGCAATGTTCAATTAGCCAAACAGCAGGAATCTATTTACTGGCATTTAGCTTCACATGGTGTCCCTAAGAGCCTACATTGTTTTTGCCTCAAATTGGCAGAAGAGTATGCAGTAAATGCTATGGCTCGAGCTCGATTACCTTCACCAGAATATGTTTTTCGCCTCATTGATCCTTCCTTCAACCATGTGGTTCTCCTAACTGATAATGTCCTTGCTGCCTCTGTGGTTGTTTCTTCTACCATTCAGCATTCAGTCAATCCTGAAAAACTGGTATTTCACATAGTCACAGACAAGAAAACTTACACTCCAATGCACGCATGGTTTGCAACTAATTCTATAAAACCAGCAATAGTGGAAGTTAAAGGATTGCATCAATACTATTGGGCTGAGGAAGTTAATGTTGGAGTCAAAGAAATATTAGAGATTCATAGACTAACATGGGCTCATTACTATCAAAACTTGAAAGATGTGTTGGAGTATAAGGGGGAGCATAAAAGATACACAGAGGCACTAAGCCCCAGCTGCCTTTGCCTCTTGAATCATCTTCGAATATATATTCCTGAGGTAATTACACTCCATATACTTTCATGTCTTGTGATCTGATCAACAGTTAAAGGAAGATTGATGCATTATCTGACTTCTTATGGGCTGCACACACAGTTGTTCCCAGATCTTAAAAAGATAATATTCTTGGACGATGACATTGTAGTACAACAAGACATTTCATCTTTGTGGGAACTGGATCTCAATGAGAAAATCATTGGCGCAGTTGTTGATTCGTGGTGTGGAGACAATTGTTGCCCAGGAAGAAAGTATAAGGACTACTTGAACTTCTCCCATCCAACCATTTCATCCAACTTTGACGAGGAGCGTTGTGCTTGGCTTTACGGGGTGAATGTATTCGATCTTGAAGCTTGGAGAAGGAGCAACATCACGGCTTCTTATCATCATTGGCTGAAACTAGTAAGCACAATCTTCATTTGACTTGATGAATTGGTAATGCATCATATTAACATAATTTTGTTTTGCAGAACCACGATTCTGGGTTTGCATTATGGCATCCAGGAGATCTTCCACCTGCCTTGATTGCTTTCAAGGGTCAAGTGCATCCTATTGATCCATACTGGCACGTGACTGGGTTAGGCCATCGGTCACCAGAAGTTCCCAGAGAAGTAATGGACTCTGCTGCAGTAATACATTTCAGTGGCCCGGCAAAGCCATGGCTTGAGATTGGTTTCCCAGAGGCGCGAAGCTTATGGAGTCGACATGTAAATTTGTCAAACAAGTTTATTAGGAGATGTAGAGTTTTGGGATGACGGGGACAAAGTTCTCGCTCCCTTGCGCATTCATTCCGGGACTATACCAGAAATATTACACAGTGCGAGACCAGAGGGAAGAAGATAATTAAGTGCCTTCAGTCTCTTCTCACACTTAGCTCTACAGAAAGTCATATTGGTATAAGTTCATGTTCATAATAGAAAATAGATGAAGGTGTTATCAAATATATATACAGAATAGAGTCAGGTTCTCTAACCCTTCAGGAGGTATATTTTGCAAGAGATAATTACTATATATATAGCTCTTGGACACTATTGTATATCACTTAGAGATAATTTGATATATCTATGTTTTTTTTTTGTTTTTTCTTTTTTGCCACATGAGCTCTGTTTCTTCAATTTCTATTATGTTGAGGTATTATAGAACTTTATGCTTGATAAGCTCCTTCAATATAAGTAGCATTTCCATGGATTTTCAGTTGTTTTCAAGGTAATTTGTGTTTAGTTACAGGTTGGTCAGAGCTCAAAGAAAAGAACTATATGTGTGTACATGAAATTACAAGCTATTCAAAGTGGACTGATCAAAGCTTCATTATAATTTAGAACAATTGAAATCAATACAAGGCACAATACAACACAAGATATATATAATTTTGGAGGATAAAAAGAACTTGCACAAACTGTGCTAATTATCACAGTATTTGGAAACAACATACAAGATAAATGAATCTGCAATAATATATAGGAGTTGAATAGACTCAAGAGAGAATTGAAGTTCTAAAGAACAATAAAACCTGGTTCTTGCTATTTATATAGAACTATAAATTTCAGTCTTCGACAGATAACAGAGAATACAATCCCAGCAATACAACAACAGCACCAGCCTTTGGTTTGCCCATATCATCAACTGCACAAATCAAGAAAAAGAAACAGAAAAAAAATTAGTATCCCTCTAAAATACTGCAAGGAAATGAACAGTAAGTCATTTTTCAAGCAATGTCAAAGAATCCTTTTCTTGTATATATTCTCGTCTTTCGTTTCATAATATTTAATGTTTTCTTACCTTTTCTCACTACTTTTATGTGGTAACTTTGTCCTAAATTACATGTTTGCTACACTATAGAAGTAACCACATCAAAGGATTTTCCCTCGTCTTATTACCTAGAGAAAACCTAGGCGCGCAAACTTAATTGCACAAAAAAATGCCAACAATGAAAATAGTACAAAATGACTATAAAAATGTATAGAAGTTTGTGAATGGGCACGAGAACTCGTACATTTTCATAATATAAGAACTCGTTCTCGAATAATCTTATTTCCGATCTTATCATTTCAAGTTTACACTACAAATCTACCTAATCATTCTCATAGAGAGAGAACGAGGGCAAGGAGTCTCAACCACTAATAGTTTATCTGAAATTCTTTTTCTCTCTCCATATGTATTGTTTATCATTGAAACTTGAAGCAACTATGCTAATGTGTACTGATTTGTACTTATATGAGGATCCGTTTTTGGTGGCGATCATGAAGATACGTATGATTTGAGACATAAACTGATGTTGTATTGAAGAAGATGGTGTAGAAAAAGCTTACACAAGCTGGAGAGGTGTCTGGTCTTGGCGAACATATTGTTGATTAGGTTCAAGAAGGTTTACAGAGAGGAAGTTCCTGTCATATTGTTGATTTGGATCATATCCTCCTCCTGTTTCTGCCATCATGTTTGTTTGTTGCTCTTGCTGTGCCCTTTCATTTTCAGCTATCTGCATCCATCATCAATGTACAATAATATATTAATATCCATATCACTATCTCTCTCTATATACTCTTGTATATGAATCAGATGCTACCTTTGCTCGCAGATACATGTTATCATTTTGCAGCTGAATCTCCTGCATGCACATTTGTGTTTTTATTAGTATTTCTACAAATTACATAGTGAAAGGACATGCATATGATATAGACAAGACAACATGGAAAAAGAAGGAAAATCTATGCCAAGTCCATCAAGTTATGTCAATAATTGAAATAAGGCATATTGATTATGAAAATGTTTAGGCGAACATAAAAATGCTGAAAACAAAAATGTTTACATGTTTTCGTGTTTAGTATACACTTTCTTTCATTGTTCAAGCACTTATTTGTGTAATTATATTTGTGCATCTAAACAATATGTAAACGAGTAAATATAAATATATACTCTCATAAAGCACATAAATCCAGTTTTTCTTTTTTTTTTTTTGGCCGAAATTGAAGTCAACAAGTTCTTCTTGAAAGGTTATACAAAAATAAGCAATGTTTGAGATAAAGTTACTATTTTTTTTTCCTTTCTTTTATGTGTATGACATTTGACATGAAACAAATTGATAAAATCGTTATTTGAATTTCCTTATTAACCATGTTGTTGTAAATATGAGCTAGCTCGCTCAACAATAGTTTATTTTTTTTATAAGCAAGCGCGTACTAACCGAGGCTCAAACTTGAGACTTCTGGAGGAGCAAACACCTTGAGCCAATCGCTCCATAATAATAATACATTAGTTATCACCGTATCAAGACATTAACATTATATTTCGAGTTTCCGAAAGTGATTTAGCAACACAAATAAAACTACTTATTATAAAATGTCAATAGCTAGTTTTAGGGTTTTGGTTATAGCCAAAACTTGAACTTCTGGGTATATGTTGAAGCATTAATTTCATAAAAGTCCACAAAAGAAAGAGTGATCGATCACTTGTATATGCTAAAAAAAGTCTCATATACTTAGCCAGAAAAATTGATGATCTTTACCGTAAATGCTATCCAAGAAATGTACATAAATGCAGAGAAATGAAACTGAAACAGCTGGAAATCTTACCCTCTTTTGCATGTACTCGATTTCGGAAAACAACAATTCATTCTGGAAGAATTCAGTCATGTTAATTAGTTCAAAAACAGCATTTTTTCACTTTCTTTTATCAAAAAGAGAAGCAAAATCTGGAGTTAAAGATTACCTTCTTTGACCTAATTCTACTGATGCCTTTCTCCAACCTTCCTTCAAGGTTCTTGAGTTCCTTAAAGGACAAAGAGCTAAGAGCCTCTCCCAGAATATGCCTGCAAAACCAACATTTGTTCACAAAACTCTCATACCGTAATGTGTTCTTCACAACTAATGGAATCATTCATAACCCAGAGACTTACCTGTTGGAGCTCTGAATATCCCGAATTTGTCTCCTTAGCTTGGAGGCTTCTTGCTGGTAGTACTGAGATCACATATATACCGATCAATAATCTCAGAAACATCATTAAGTTAAATGGCATGCAACTGATACAAATGTTGTCCTTAATTCTCAAGCATATTGATCTAAGGCCTAATTAATTTCCTCTTGCTCCTATCAGTGGCGGAGTTAGGATTTTGCTCAAGGTTTACCTATTAGTGAGAGAAGAGCGTCTTTGTCACCGGGTCAAGACATTTTTAATGAAATCGTAAGATTTCACTAGTATATAATGAGGTTTTGAGAGGCTGGCATAGGTTGTTCCCTACTATATTTCCACTTTAAAGTTCCAAAAACTTAGCATAATGTTAATTTTTTTATCTACTAAAATTTCCTTTGATTTCTATTCACTCTCTCTTTTAATATATACATGATCTTGTTAATTTTTTCCACAACAAAAAGTGTGGAAAGACGCAGAGAAAGAAAAAACAGAATATATGGCATACATAACAAATTAAGACTCTTTTTTGCTAATCTAAGGTGATGGGATGCATAAATTAAAGATTATATGTATATATAAATTGTTCCATTATAGATTGAGTTGGTTAAGAATCCAAAATATGAAACCTGAGATTCATTTCTATATATTCATAAGAAATATATGTAAGTTTATGTATATGAGATCATTTTGTTTCATTGAATATTATACAAATTGGTATACCTGAACATTAGTCTCTGAAGCAGATCCTGGGTTTGTGGCATCAGAGCATGCTTTCTTGTACCTGTCTATCGTTGCTCGAACACTGCAACAATTAACAAAGGTATTTAGTTACGTAAATGACATATAAACAATGATTTCACATACTGGTTAAACACATTCGTTGACAATAGTTTAAGATACATTCGCCTAGAGAAACATTAGGTTACTTTAAAATCCTTCAATTTGGTTTGAAATGTTGAACATTCCTCCTCCTAGAATGAGTGTCATTGTTTATATTTTGAGAAAAATTAATGAGAAGTTAGTTAGTGCGATACATTTACTCTAATATTCTTATAATGTTATGTTAATGGATATTAATTAACTTGTTATAAGAATATTATTGACAATTTATAACTTACTTACAATCAAACGAAAACAAACACTCATTTCAGGACCAAAATGTTAAAGAATAAATAACCAACTTGAGCATATAGCAAGAACAACTTGAAAGCATTAACCAACTTGAACATATTTTCAAGACTTAACTGAGGAGTATATACTCTTTAAAAAAAACAAAACAAAAACTAAGGAGTATATATAGTTTGGTTGATGGATCAAACAAATATATTCTTTAAAAGGATCATAAGAACAAGAAGGTATAATCTATGTAAATTATAACTGATGGCATATATATATATTTACACTTTATGATAAATTTATGATCCAAAATATCACAGCTCAAGCTTCAAGATATGACACCTTGAATTATATCTTGAAGTATCACATGCTGGTTATATTATAGTTCTTAAATGGGAAAATATAATCAGATTATGTTTATATTATTCAAATTATGGACTAGACATATAGCTACTGATATCTTTCTTATTGCAATCACCATGTTTTCCTTGTACAACTTATAAAATACCCAATACTTATTATAATTAATACATTTAAAAATATATTTTCCATATTATTACTTTTTGACACCTTAATAAAGCCTACACTGCCTTACACCTATAAAAAAGAAAAAGAAAATGCAATTTGACCAAAACACCTATATGCACACACAGAAATTGTTTACATACATTTGTTAATGTGTGTTCATATTATTTTTAATATTTGTGAAAACATTTTCAATGTACTTTCTCATATATTGAAAGGTAGTTAATAATAAAAGAAAAAAATGTCATACTTTTTTATATGGAAAATTACTGACTGAAAATGAAATTATAAACCTTCTCCTCTTGAATCAAGGACAGTTAAGAAATGTGAAAACTAAATAATTTGAACAAATGTGTCTTAGTTAATGTATTTTTTATATATAGAATATGAATTACTGACTATATAATTCAAATGATTATGCTACAATCTCCTAAAATTGTTGTATCAATGACATATATCAAACCAAAAATAAAATTATTGTTGATACTTTCAAAAATGTTGAAAATAATAATTACTTTAAGATTAAAAAAAGCATATTGTAAACAAAGTAAAGAAAAAAAAACACATTATAAGAATTCTAGTCAACATTACACGATTTCAAGAATTGCTTCATTAAATTATTTATACTTTGAGATATATTATCTGTCTCAAAATAGTTAAACAGAACAATTAATTTAAAACAAATATAGTTTATATATTAACCCAAAATTGTCATCCCAAAAAATAACTCCCCTCATTTCCACCAAAATTTTATATATTTTCAGCCAAATAATCGATAATCTAAAGACTTTCACCAGTTTTATAACATATCATCTAAACAAAAAAATCAAAATAACAAAAAAAAATCATCATCTTTGCTGCAATTTACACCTTCCTCCTTTTGGTTTCTTAGTTATAATTAAAATAAACATTTATTATAATACTATATACATATATTTTATTAGCTCTAGTAGGTAGAAGAAAAGGTCAATCAAACCCTATTTTTTTAACTATAAAAATTAATAAATAATGAAAAGAATATATTAAACAAACCTATCAAAAGAACAAGATAAGGACACAATGTCCACAGTCTACAGTAGGCTGAAACCTTAAACTCGTCGAGAAACTGATTGGTTGTCTGTGCCACGCTGGCACAATACCCTACAATATGATTGGCTCGAATCTTCTAACCTCATTTTAAATGCCACGTTTCATTTATTAATTACACAATGTGTATTACCCAATGAGATCATCAAGAACCTTCCTATTGTCCACCTCGATCACCTCAAATATATCCAAAATCTACTTTCTTCATTCAAAAGTACTATTAATTTAATACATGTACTATAAAGAGAGAACCATTATTTTTTAATTAAATAATTCCATACTTTATCTGTCTCTGTGAATCACAGATAACCATTGTTGCAGGCTATAGCTGCAGAGCTTCCCATTGGCTCTCTCTCACCTTCTTCTCTAACTTTTTACCTCATATTCGGACACAAATGTGTGCATATACATCACCCGAGTCTTAAGGTCGGGTTGCGAGTGCGTGTCGTCCTAAAAGTTATCTGTGTGCAACATAATCTAATATAATTATGGTATGGTACGTTAGTAGTCGTGTTCTGCAGTTCAACATGAACATAACACGTTTACGAACACATAACTCGAAAACAGTTAAATCGGTAACTAATTTGGCAAGTTAATATGAGTAATTTATAATTATATTTTTAAGTGGGCATGTCGTGCGTGTCACAACATGACTAATTAATCATGCGTGTTCTTTTTTAAGATCCAACACAAACACGACACGGCTACTAAACGTGTTGGACTTTCCAACACCAACACGATACAATTACAAAATGTGTGAGCTCATGTACGCTTTAATTTCACATCGTGTTACATAATTAATTGCCACTTCTAAGCATAATATATTCACTCACAGACTAAATTGGAGCATGCAGTATATTATATTATAAATGAACGTGATTTTCAAGACTTTGTTTCCACAACTATGAAAGTTGAGTGTACTCTCTCTCTCTAGAAATAGTACTTTAGAAATTAAGATTCAAGTGTTTGTTTCCACAAAAAAGACAAAAGATTTCACTTCTTGCCCTCTAGCTCTCAAAGGTTAGATTGTGAAAATGAAGTGGAGATCTATCATATCTATGCACTCCAAGAGCTTCCAAAGAGATGCAAGCAGAATTGACAAAATAAAATGGCATCTTCATATTTATTTATTTATTTATTTACTTATTATTGTTTGTTTGTTTCTTTTTTGTTTTCACCATTTGAGTTAAATAGAAGAAGAAAAAAATGAATGCAAAAGAGACAATGAAAAGAGAGCTAAAGGAATCATGACACCACCTTCTTGTCAGGAGTGATCAAGAACTGAAAAATCATGTCTGACGTGACCATAGATTCTTATGTTTCTGTAACTAAACCCTAATCATGATCAAAAGGGTAAAATAGTAACTCCAATATACCCTATTTTACCCAACAACAAAGTGAGAAACCATTCATTTTTGTGCTATTTGTAATAATTACAAAAAAAAAAGTAATTGATTGTTGAATCTTGAATACTTCTTGCATTATTCATAAAACCCTAACTGATAAGAAAATTTCTTGATTAGCTAGATCTTGATCAAAAGGGTAAAATAGTAACTCCAAGATACCCTATTTTAGCCAACAAGAAAGTGATGAACCATTCATTTTTGTGCTATTAGTATAAATTACAAAAACAAACTATTTGATTATTGAATTTTTAAGTACTTCTTGCATTCTTCATCAAACCCTAACTGATAAGAAAATTTCTTGATTAGCTAGATGTTGAGCAAGGCAAAATAGTACCAAAACCCAAAAAAGAAAGAAACTATTAATATTTTTTTAATGCTATTAATAATATTTATATATAAAGTTTTGATTGATTGAATCATGAAGACCCATCTCAGTCTTGATCAAGCCCTAATCAGAAAGTTTCATGATTATATAGCTAGCTAACTAGGTTTCCTCTTTCTTAGCTTGTTTCACATCATTAGCAAAAGATTTAGAGACCCATTAAGTCCATAAATTAACCTATATATAAACACTTTCTGTGACTTGTTAGTGTGAGTGTCTGTGATTGATTGAACAAAGATTTGGGGCTAAAAGTTTTGAGTCTTAACTAAGAAAAAACCCTAATCTTTAACTTCAATTTTGACAGTTCCTGTGTTTGCTTTCTTGACTGACATGTTTATTAAGGAACCGTCAAAACAAGAAAAACTAAAAAAAGAATAAGCTTTCTTCACTGATTGACTGATTGATTGAGTGACTGATTGATTGATGAGTTGTGTGGAGAGAGAGAGACATAGGAGAAGAATTGAAGAGATTGGGAAAATTTTCAACTCCTGATGCTAAATCACACCATTTCTAGCAACAGATCTGAGTGAAATTTAGCACCAAGAACCGGTGAATCCTAAAATTTGTCACCAAGAACTCAAATCTTGAATCTTAGTTCCTCACCAAGAACTCAAATCTTTGAATCTTTGTTATACCAAGAACTCGTTTCTTGAACCCTCAGTTTGCCAAGAACTCAAATCTTGAACCTCAAGATCATGACAAATCGATCTTTATGGTGATGAACATGAATTAGCATAGGTTATATATATTTATACACAATTATATACCTGTTGTTAGCGTATTCGTAGAGGCGTCCGCGGCTGGAGAAGACGATGAGAGCAACCTCAGCATCGCACAAAACGGACAATTCATAGGCTTTCTTGAGCAAGCCGTTGCGGCGCTTGCAGAAAGTGACTTGCCTGTTTGTGGTGTTCTCAATCCTCTTAATCTCAATCTTGCCTCTACCCATTTTCCTCTGTGAGGAAGATCCAGCAGCTTCCTCAAAAGCTTGATTTGGAAACTCCTCCATCTGAAAAACTAGTGACCAACAACAGACCAAATTGGTGATTCAGTGAATATTTAACCAAGTTTCAAGATTGAGACCACAACCCAAAAAAGCAAAGCAGAGACTATTGTTACCCATGTTCTTGTTTTTGTGTTCACTAACCTTGTAAGGAAAAGGAAAATCTAGCTAGTAAGAGATCAGAAGAGAATCAAGAATTTGGGAGTTCTTGAAAGTTGCTGCTCCTGGTGTTGCTGCTGTTTCTTGAATTGTTCACAAACAAGCACAAACACAAACACACAGTCTATGAGCTAAAGCTAATCTAATGATCTATATAGCCAGTGGTAGTTGATATTTCTATTGGGGGTGTAGTAAATAGTTGCAGCTAGCAACAACAGTAGAGTTGCAGAAAATGGAAGTGGGTTTGATCTTGCAGATGGGTATTTATAGACACAAAAATAGACCCTTCAACAATCACCCAAAAACACTTTTATTTCTTTTGTGTTTATGTAAAAATTAATGGGTGTATTTGGAGAATTGTTGGGGGGGGAAAAAGTGGGATAAAGAAAAGGGAGATGTTCACTTTCAAGCTCCATTAACCATCCAATTTTCTTCATGTACATGGGAAAGAGAAGAGTGAGTGATAATTAAAAATGGAAAAAATATGAGAAAAAAGAAAAATGAAAGAGGGTCTTTTCTGTTTGAGAAAGTGACCATTAATGGGATTGAATAGGACTTGGGCTCTGTTGCACTCAAGCTTTCATTTTCTCTCTTTTTCTCAGTATATATCAATAGATTGATGGAGTATAAATAAATTAGAGTAGTAGAGTAGCAGCTAGTGTTGTGGGAAGAAAAAAACAGTTTAGAACCTCCCATGTTATGGTAAATAACTAAATACAATATATACATATGTATGTGTAAACAAGCAGGCCTATGCGGCTTGTGTTGAGACTCAAACTTGAAACCTTAAAGGAAATTCAAAGCACATTAACCGCTTGACCCAACATGCCTTGATGAAACTCAATCAATACATTTCTGAATTAGATTCAGCGGAAGTAGATTTATTGTGACAATTATGAGTATTAATTTGTATCGTGTCAAATTATTTGAACATTTTTTTCTACATATATTGCTTTTCTTTTTTTTGGATATTTTTGTGTGTGATTTTTCCCTTTTATCCTTGAAATGATTCTTGCTTCTTCTTGATTGCAATGATGATGATCTATCAATCTCTTAAAACTCAACTTACCAATCACTGGTAGTTGTTAGGAAAAGGTTTAAATACTCCACAACCCCCCATCTATGAAAAACTCACTTCCC
>JAYMTF010000762.1:0-30558 GCA_036897485.1 Pelargonium nanum | reverse complement strand
CACGTCACTTTGTACACCAAATTTTGTACAAAATTTGGGACATTTAGCATTTTCCTTTATGATTACTTATTCAGCATGAAATACAAATTGCAATTACCAATGAGTTGAGTCTCAATTGATAATGCATGCTGATTTAGTGGGAAGAGAGCTCAAATTCGATCCCAACTAAGCACACATATCAGGAAAGGTGAAGAATCGTAACTATGAATAAATCGATTATCACTTAACACAAGAAATTTTTTGACTGTGACTAGATTCCGAACCGAATCAAACGATGGTTTACATAATAAATTAATGTGATTAAATTCCGAACTGAATTAAACGTGTAATTATACAAAAATTGCAATGGCTGGCATTGATGATTAGTTAGAGCATCTCTATTCTCTCCTTTTCCCGGCAGCCAGTATTTTAAAAAAGTAGTTAAAGCGGTTTCAACGGCTACAATAACGGGCCCACATGACCCATGAGTCATGAGTGTGGTGTGGGGTCCACTTATTGCCGACCACTCCAGTTTACCACTGTCTTGTGTTGGCTTCTTACATTTGCAAAAGAAAGAGACAAAGTTGACTTCTAAATCCCACACATGCCCTCTATGAATGTCTCTATGAATGTCAAGCTTCATGAACCCAAAATTTAATAAATGAATACAGGAAAATATATACTATATATTTAAATCTAACATGTACTTATCTTGCACATGTAAAGGTATATTGAATTCATGTTTAGTAGTTTAGTAGTTTAATAGCAGTATTATTTATTTATTTTAGAAAGGGTAAAAACTTCAATTGGATCTATGAATTTGTGTATACATTCTCAATTCGGTTTCTCAATTTTTTATGCAGTTAATGGTAAATGGTTCTAAATCTCTTGACTTTGTTTGTATTTTAGAGTTGATCGGTGATATGACTCTTAGAGTTGTCGATTAAGCCGGATCCAACCAAAATCATATCAACTAATTATTCTAAATTGCAATTTGACCCTACAAACTTATACATCATCCAAACTATCCCATTAATTTTTTTTTTGACAACTAAATAACCGCCTGATGTCTTCATGTGGCAATTTGACCCTTACGAACACCATGGAAATGTAACATCGTCTCGAGTCCGATTTGACGGTTTTCAAAGCCATTTGAAACCATTTAGAAGGTGTTATGAGGTTTTTGAAGATGCAACCTTCTGTAACCCTGGGCATGGTCTGATTTCAAGACATACTCCTGAATGAGCAGAGACCACCACGTGTGGGACGACGTCCAACGATATGTGTCATTAAGCCATCCAACACTATTATGAGGGTGTTATGAGGCTTCGGAGATCCTCAAACAGGTTCTATACCCGACATTTTTCCAGGTAGGGTAAAAATATGAGACATACTCCTAAATGAGTGAAGACCACTGAGACGTGTGAGACGGTGCCTTAAGGCCAACAACGGGCATCGCTAAGCCATCTAATACCATTCAGAGGGTGTTATGAGGTTTTGAAGACCCTCAAACAAGGTCCATACCCAACATACTCCCATATAGGGTCAACATTTAAGACATACTTCCGAGTGAGCAGAGACCACCGTGATGTGCGGGTCAACACCTTGAGTCCAACGACGAGGTCGCTATGTCATAAAACACTGATTGGACGTTTATTGATGAACCTCAACAGGGTACGTACCCTCATGACCTTACGACAAGGTCTAAAAGATCTCATAAAAGATGACATCATCGACACATCATCAATGAGCCTCAACACCACATCATCATGACATCGTTTTCATGTCATCATGACATCATCATTTGAAGAATAAAGGCATCAATTTGGCTCATGAATCATCTTAACCAAAAAATGACATCATCAAGCTCACTTGCGACCAATCACAACGCAACACATTACCACATCATCTTAGCTTTGTAAGTATAATTACTCCCTCAATATATGAGATATTGTTCTTTTGGCCACATTTGTGTCATTCACACACTTTGAGCTCTCAATTCTCTATAAAAATCTCTCTAATAATACATTACCACACACCCCTATTTCACATGGTTGAGATGCTTACTCTCACGCCTACGAGGTGAAATCCAGGGCACTTCCATTAGGTTTTGCCTAACGGTGTGTTTCCTTTTGGTGTGTAATTTAGGCCCCCAATATATGTAATTTAGTTTTGTTATGTGTTTCCTTTTGTTATGTGGTCTCCGGCCCGCTTAAACAAAAGGCATTCATAAAGTTTTGATCATGTGTAGCACACATAACAATTTAAATGTCGTTTTCTATAGAATATAATAGACATAACAGATTGTGAACCGTTTAAAATAGTTGGCTAAAAAATACGAGGATAATTAAGTGACAAATAAATATAAGTTGGAGGAGTTTTTTTTATTTTTGAACGGAGTTGGAGGAGTTTATTACCTAAGAAGAATAAATACTTATCTTGTTTTGCCATACCTGTTTGTGATGTAACAAAGGAACAAACATGATTGGACAATACACCAATAAGGTCTATTATCATCAAAACCAACGAATTAACTAAACAATTTTTTTAGCTAGCCAGCAATGATAATGGTAATTTATTGACATCAACATTGATAATAATAGCACTCTCGAATATTGAACAACTCGTACTAATTACTAATTCAAGATTGTACTTTTTTTATATTATAAATCTCTCCTCGTATCCGGGTTAATTAAACCTTAACGTTATCCATTTCTCGACTCTTTTAAGATTGCAAAACCAAACTGGATTGGGACAAGTTTTTACAATTAGGAACAATAAATATCACCAAATAAATTGGTGTCTCACATCATCTAGAGAAATTAATATTGTTAGGCCTTCAAGCCTAAAAATATTTATTGTTGCAAAAAAATCTTCTCATTTTTCCATCGTTTTGATATTTCAACAAGAGAGATCATTGTACGATTTGTTTTGACCTTGGAGACCTGCCCAGGTTTCCATAGAAAAAAAGCAAGATATATTACCTGGGTTTTTCCATTTGGAGGTCTAATCAATTCAAGATTTAATTTTGGTTTTGTTGTGACAATGTCCTTCATCTCCACTGGGTTTCTTCTATGGAAATCCAATTTGGCCCCTACCCCTACCAATGCCATAGTTACCTACCAGGTACGTCCCATTTTTGTTCGCTATCCGTTATGTTATGTTATGTTCTGTTCTTCGTCGTGTTCTTCATGTCATTTTGTTTTAGGTTCTGGTTTTCCATGCTTCTTATCTATTTATCTTGTTTTGACACGGAGAGAAATGAGATTATGTACGTGCATGGATTGTAAATTTACGTACTCGTTGGTGTTTTAGACGTTTTATTATGGAAATTGAATGTGTACGTGCATGGTTAATGCATAGGGTTTGAATGTTTGATGCTTTAATTTTATGATGTTTTTGTGATCGTGGATAGCATGTTATTGTACCAAGTTAATTGCATGCAGAAATGAACGTTATGTTGTGGTCCATCAGGAACCGGAAATCGTAGATGTCTCAGTCGACACAGAAGCTATAAAAGACGTGCTTCGTTCGCAACAACAACTTTTGCACACGCTTTACGCCGAATTAGACGAGGAACGAGAAGCATCCTCGAGCGCAGCCAATGAGGCCATGTCGATGATCCTACGCCTCCAGGCCGACAAGGCCCGTTTGAAGCTCGAAGCGAGCCAATACATGCGAGAGGCCGAAGAGAAAATGTGTCTTGCGGAGGAGACTCTTGCGAATTTCGAAGAAATCATATACCAAAAAGAAGCCGAGCTCGCGTCTCTTGAACATCAAGTCGAGTGCTATAAGGCTAAGCTTATCGAATTGGGATGCACGGACTTGAGCATCCCCGAATTCGAGTGGCCGGATAGTCCGCAACAAAGCTCTACAAGATCAAATGACCAAGAAATAGTCCCTCATCGAAGCAACGCGATTGTGACAACCCCACCAATTGCTCCGATTAAAGATAATTACTTCTCCAAGAAACGAGCCATCGAAACAAAAAGATCCACCATCCCGATCCCGAAGAAACCAATTACTAATACGGGAGACCTAAATCTTTACTGGGAGCATATAAGAAAATTAGACGAACAAGTCAAGAAGATCACAAATTATGATCAAATTCCTCGTAGAGAGATCGGTGCAAGCTTAAGAAACCGGTTCAGGTCATCGTCGGTGCCTCCGCCGGAGACAGAAGATGACTCGAGCTTGCCCTCTAGCCCACCGGTATATGGCACGTTGGATCGAGTACTTAAAATGCACAATATGTTGCCTCCAACAGTTGCTTCTTCCGCAAGTCATGCACAATATATATAGGATACACTCCAAGCCTGAATTTTTTTTTGAAATCTTGTGGACTTAACAAGAAGGTGAAAGTAATCTTGATTTCAGAAGTTTATGTGAAGAATATTAGAGAAGAAGGTGACACAAAAGATGGTTTTAAAGTTAAATGTTTTAAATTAAGCATGTCATGGAAGAAAAAGGAATGTATTTTCACTTACATAAGCTCAGGAAAGTTTTGTCTTGTTTTAAATTTTGTTGACCTATTTGAAGTATATATAGATTGGTGTACACAATCTCTAATTTCATGAAATAGATGTTTGTTATATGACTTATGTTATATATTCCTTCTATCAAATTAAGTGATTTTTTGTTCAAAAGTGTTGCTTGATATGGTGTAATGATATGACAACCCAGTTTGTAATCCCAAAAAACCTTAAGATTATTTTGTTTACGCATATAATTCACACATATTCTATAATCTCATACCACACCCATGAGAGGTCTCGAACACGAATCCTCAAGCTTGCACCCAAGCCTTGCTATCACTTGATCAAGTGGGCGGTGTTGTGGTTTTTGAATTCTAGTTGTTGTAATCATATGAGTTCAGATCTATCTATCTTTCGTGATGTTAAATTGTCATCACTTAACATCACATTCGCAATCTTGATAACTCTTCATTTTTTTTGTCACCCACATTGGCATCATATCCACACACAAATGTCACATTTCCAAACACTTTAATTTTTCTCAAACTGTCTCTCAATTTGGCATCTGTTGGTCAATTACGTGGATAGGCCATGGACAAAATTTCGAGGAAGTGTGTGTGCGCCTCAAGGGGGCGGAGGACATACTTGTTAAGTGTCACTCGAGCGAGTTTAGGGATCATCGTAAAAATGCATGTTTGCTCGTGGCAAAGTGTGATAGATAACAAACGACGAGAATTTTTCTAAAAGAAACGAGACGTCACTCAACCCATTTCGAGAGATTGAGGTTTTTGATAATTGATGGATAGACTTCACGGGCCTATATTTCATAGTTCATATGAAAAATAGTACATTATTTTTGTGGACGTAGATTACATATGTCGAAGTGGGTAGCTAGAAGCATTAGCTACTCCCACTAATGATGTCAAGGTTGTACTCAAGTTCTTATTTAGAATTCTAAATTAATTGTATAATCAATTATGAAGGAACTCATTTATGCAATAAGAGCATGAGGGTCTTGGTACTTAAACTTGATGTAACTCATAAGGTTGGAATGACTCATCATCCATACACAATTAATGGACAAGTCAAGGTATCAAATTGGGATCTCAAGCACAATTTGAAAATGGCCATATTGGGTTCAAGAAAGGATTAGGCATATTGAGCTTAATGATGCACTTTAGGCTTATAGAACTTTTTTCAAGACTCCTAGCTATAGCCATCTCTACTTATAGCCTTGTTTATGGGAAAGCTTTCTCCGGTGGAACTTAACCACAAGTCATTTTAGGTCACAGTCGACGACTAAATTTGGAAGTGATAAAACCGGAATGTTTTGTTTCCAACAACTTGCTTAGCTCGAAGAATTTCAATTAACTTCCTATGAGAATGTGTTGGGAAAGAAAAAGGAAAGAGATGCCATGATATGCTTCTTTTTTATAAGCATATTTCAAATGCTACATTATTAGTTTCATATGTAAATAAAATGTTTGTAACCTTTTGTGAGATATTAGTTTTGCCTTTCTGGCTACAACCGGTAATGTGGTACATCAAAACCAGCTATAACCGGTAACGTGTGTTTAATTCAAAAAAGATAGATGAGTCTAAAGGTTCGAACCATCTTAAACTCTAATTAAGGATTAAGTCCACGAGAGACAAAACCATATAAACCTTAAAGGTTTAGTTGATCAAGTAACATGATATATGAGTATAAAACATGACAAGAGACAATCATGGAAGATGAAAAACAACTCTTTCATTCATTAAAAGTAAATTGAAAATACACACTCTGTTTACAAGCTTTTGAACCATTAGAAATTCAAAATCTTCTTCTGGATCACCAAGCTCTCTATCCTCAAGCCCACAAGCTTTGAGACTCATTATTTTAGGAAAAAAAATCTCAAAAAACATCATTATTTACATGGTGGAATCAGCCGGAGCTGCGGTTGTTTCCACCAGTGGGCTTGCGGACAAGCTGGAGTCCTCGTCTAGCTCCGGCGGAGGCACCGAGCATGACCTGAACCTGTTCTTCGGGCTCGCGGGCTTGTTTGCTCTGCGAGGAACCTTCGATATCGCCTTCACTTGCTCTTCCAACTTCTTGATCCTCTCCCAATACACCTGCATGTCCTCGCCCTTAGAACCCGTTCCGGCCCTCTTCGGGAGAGGAATGCCGGACGATTTCTTCTTCGGGAGCAAGTCCTTTTGTGCAACCGGGACAGGGTTTGTCACGTTGCGTGCCAATATGATTTCTGTCGCAACTTGCTCGTTTCTCTGGGGAAGGACGGGCTGTTCTTGGGGCTCGAATTCGGGGATTGTTAGGTCGGTACAGCCCATTTCCACGAGCTTTGCCTTGTAGGCTTCGACTTGGTGTTCGAGGAACTCGAGCTCGGATTCTTTTTGGTACATGATGTCCTCGAAGATGGCGAGAGACTCCTCCGCGAGACACATCTTTTCTTCGGCCTCCCGTTTGTACTGATTTGCTTCCATCTTGACCCGGGCCTTTTCGGCCTGCAGGCGCAAGATCATGGACATGGCCTCGGTGGC
Organism: Pelargonium nanum; assembly: GCA_036897485.1. Taxonomy (NCBI): domain Eukaryota; kingdom Viridiplantae; phylum Streptophyta; class Magnoliopsida; order Geraniales; family Geraniaceae; genus Pelargonium; species Pelargonium nanum. Next base: position 23,566 of record JAYMTF010000762.1, on the reverse strand, counting down.
TGCGATGGAGGAGGCTTCGCGTTCCTCGTCGAGCTCGAAGTAGATCTTTTGCAGAAGCTGTTGCTGAGCTTTGAGGATTTCTTTCATGGCCTCCATGTCACTGTCGGGTCCTCCACTTGTATCCTGAACACAAACATTATCGAACCCTTGGTTCAGTGGCGGAGACAGGATTTTGCTCAAGAAGGGGCATAAAATATTTCGGTCAAAGAACAAAAGTGATAGATTCTAGTAGTTTTACAAGTTATCACTACTACCGGGGCAGTCAATTTGGGCCCATACCTGCGGGACCCAAAATTCGACCCGGTTTATGCCTAATCCGATTCGACCGACTTTCGGGTCAGGTTGAGTCGGATACATTTTGTAATGAAAAGAAGGGTCGGATCATGCAAATTTAGTTAATTTCAGGTCTAAAAACTGAAATCTGACTCGAAATCGAAACTGATCAGGCTGAAGTAATTTCAAGTCGGGGATTCGGGTTAGGCTTCACCAACCCAAACCTGATCAGAATCCGACCCGAAATTCGATTTTTCAGCTCTAACTACTATTGAGCCGAGACATTTTTGTTGAAATGATTGAATTTTACTAGTATATAACATAACTTTCGGAGGCTATAAACTGAAATCTATAACTCGAAATCGAAACTAAAACATGTTGAGCATGAAAGGAAGAGAATATACATATACCCTATATCGCACGGAAGAAGAAGAGATGGTATTGAATCTCCATAGCGCAAATCCAGCGGAGAAGAAGGCCATTGCCACAAAAAAAGTAAGGAAACAATTTTGCGACAATGGCCCTCAATATCCAAAGGAGAAAAGATGACAGAGAGTGTGTTGATATCAAATTGAATTGTAAGAGGAGTATTTATAAGGATGAAACCAAGATCCACGTAGACAATCGAAATGAAATTATATAAATATAGCTTGTGTTTTCTGTGGTGTTAAATCCATTTGATTAAGAGTGGTTGAGAACCAGTCAAAATATGGAATGTTATGAAAAAGTAAAACAAATATTTTGGTTCTACCCTAAATTAGCTTGAATTGCTCCATATATATATATTTATATATTATCTACTACCAAAATAAACGGATGGGTTAAAAATAAAAACTCATTATAATATATCCATTTAACGACAACGTTTTTATTAGACAAGAACGTTAAAACAATTGCATTTTGGGGTGTGATTACCTTAAAAAATGAAACGTTTTCGTTTCATCTATCATAACTAGAGACTGAGACTGAGAATGACTAAAATCTTAGGTGACATAATGATGACGTGTCACCATAAGCTGACATGACACGTCAAAACCGGCTACAACTAAGTAACACATGGGTTTAATTAAGAAAAAATAACATAGTGCAATAGTTCAAACCATGTTAAATCTTAATTAGATATTAAAGCAAAAATAAATGTTTTTTGTACAAAATCTGATGTACAAAATGACGTGACAATCTACGTGGCAAACCTTGTTTTTTTTTTTGCGGTTCAATTTTATGTTTAAACGAATAATAACCCGACACATATGATACTGCTACCCTCCCATAAATTTCTGTCGCGCAGCGCCCGTTTTATAAGACATATTGTACACTTGGCTAAAATAATTCGCCCAACTCATCATCAGAATATTTGATGTGTCATATCTAGTTGATTGACACCTCACTTTGTATAAATATTTTTGTACAAAATTTTGTACACATACCATTACTCAAAAAATAAATGTGAGACAAAACAATTTAACCCTAAATATAATTTGATCTACTCCTTTCTCTTTGGGCTTCTTATCCCAAAATGGGCTAGAACTCGGGTCGGGTTAGATGAGTACAACACACTCGTAATTAAACAACAAATGTGGATCCGATTAGAAAAGGAAGAGCTCAGGCAGTGTGAAAAGAGCGGTTCTTGAATTCGGATTCGTCTCTCTCAGAGCTCGCTCAGCTTCAATTCTCCGGGAAGATAAAGCATCTCCAATCCTAACCCTAACCCTAACCCTAACCTTCTCTGGAAAGGTCTGTTCGATCTCAATTCAATTTCTGTGCAAAGTCAGTTTCATTCTTCCCATAACTATTCTATTTTCAAATTGTTTCATTTTCACGATCCTCCAGCTTTCCTTCCGCTTGATCATTGCTATGTCTCAACACACTTGTCTGATCAATTCAATTTTTACAGGGAAAAAACAGATAACAAAAGTAGGATCTTCGCTGTAGTATATAAGAAAAAAATGGTATGTTACGTTTTTAATTTATTTGCTCCTTCCTTTCCATAATAACTTTCACTATACTGAATTTGGTTTTCCCAATTTAAGTGTCCAATTTCACTTTTGATAAGAAATTATGTTGTAACAGCTTGATTTTGTTACAACAAGTGCGCGCCAGAGAAAGTCTAAGTTCTACTAAATTTATTCTTAATATTTGCAATTTTTCAAATAAGAGTTATTTTGGATAGGAAAGAGTACTTGTGTTTGTGTTAGCGATGACTCCCTGTAATAAAAGTTGATGTGGATCAATGTTTTATGGTAGTGCTGTAGAAACGATGTTGGGGATATATTGGTTGTAATTCCTGGAGAATAATTACTTATGTAACACATTAGATAGCCTATAAGCAAGTAGAGAGTTTTTCCGATAATGGGGGGTGAAATGTTAATTAAAGATCACAAATGACTGTGATGTTGTATGAGCAGCTGAAAATGTGTGAATTCGAGTAGCAAAATATGGTATTGATGTCAGCATGGCTTGGTCTTGTGAGTTTGGCTCATTACTATAAAGCAACATGTTGGAGGGAAACATTATCGAATGCCTAAAATTTATTTAGAGGAGTTAGAAGAGTGCGCATCTCCATCCTAATGATGCACTTGATAATGAATGGGCTAAAAGGCTTGATCTTTTTAGTAAGAGTCGCATTGGTATATGATCAATAGTGCAACAAAAGTCTGTTTAGACAATTAGGAAGTGTTTGGATTTTATATATATATAAATTGGAATGAGAATGTGATTCCCATTCCCAAGTTATTTTCATGAACAAAAAAGTCTTTACTCTTTACACAAAATCTAGAATTCCTAAACAAAAAGTCTTGTTCAAATGCCATCTGAATATCATGTTTTTATATCCTAGGTGTTCTGGGCTATAGGTGAACCATGAGATACATCTAATTTTGGCTAATGAGATATTAGTGAAGTGCTAACTTAATTGGTGCATCTATGTATGGGCAGTCAGAAAATTCTACCTATTTGTTACATTGCATTGAATTGAAACTGACAAAATCTCTTACTTTGTATTTGAAACGTCCTTTTCATTACCTAGAAGCATTATAGGTATCCATAGGTCTAGTTTGAAATAGTTATATCAAATGTAGGGCAGAGCTATTTAAATAAAATTATGGTCATCATTCACTTTCATCTCCTTTTCCTTTCTACTTGCATATACCCTTGTGGCTTTGTAAGTGATTTTCCTGCAATCCCTGTTCAGGCTATGTACATACGTGTCAAGCGTATTAAGACAACTTACTTTGTCCAATGCGATCCAACTGAGACTATTCTGGACATTAAGCGGAAATTGAATGTCCTCACCGATCAACCAGTTCATGATCAGCGTTTGATCCTGGTGGGATCTGGAGAAGTATTGGATGATTCAAAGACATTGGCAGATCAGAAGGTTTGCATCCACTGATTAATTCTTATCCTTTATTTTCTTTTTCTTTTTTTCTTTTTCTCTAGTTATGTATTAAAAAATTATAACATCACTCAGATTTAAGTTCCCTATAAGCCAATTTTCTTCTGCTCTTATTGCATAATTTCCTATTACCGATAGTTTGAGCCTTAAATTTGTCTTGACTTGTTCAATATGTTTACCGTGTCTTTTCAGGTTGAGAATGATGCTGTTGTTGCACTGACCTTGAGAAAAGGTTCTTATTCTTGCTATCATAGTTTCTTTCCTTTTTATTTGATTATGCACACAATGGCTTGCAATTGTTACGATTTGGTATTAGAAAACTATGGATTGAGTTGAAAGTAAAATGCTTCATGTTGGTTGCCATAGTTCTTACTCTGGTTTATTCTGTGCCTCTCTTCTTGAAGGTAAAGGTGGCGTGATATACTGGCACTTTATATTAATCCAAAATTTTGTTTATTTTCTTATTGAACATGATCTGGTTCCTCTACTAACTGGATGTTGACTAGGTTAAAGCAAACTCCTCCTTCAAGCATCCTACTATCATGAAATAATAGGTTAGCCAGTAGTTCATCAATAGTTTGTGATTCATCTCTCGCGGAGACTTTTTTTTAGGTGTAAATAGTAATTTTTTGGGAAGTCTTTTGAATGTGATATAAAATCTCTGTGAAAATGTAGAGTTAACCTTTTGGAGATTTGCTACACACTTAAATTCGTTTCAGTAGTAGAAAGAAAGGGATGGATATAAGATCTCCTTGGAAATTTTGGGGTGACCTTTTTTAGATTTTCTATACACTTAACCTCATTTCTGTTGGAGCTAGGAGGGGAAGAGGAACTAAAGGAAAGGGTCAGGGATAGATTCACACTCTGTCTGCAATCTGCATAGGTTTAGAAGCACTAAACTACCCTATTCATCTCTCTTGGTTTCTTTTTCTGTCACTTAAAAGTGCAAAGAGGCTATGGACTTCTAGAAGTTTCAAAATTCTCCCTTCTTCCCCTAGAACAAAATAAGACACATATAACTATATAAGGGTCAGAACTCACAAATAAGTGAGTGGGATATGAAGTTTATGTCACTTTCTTCTTGCAGAATTTTGAGTTAGTACAAAGATAATCACCACCCTCTCCTCCATCCTACCTGAACTATATATATATATATGTGTGTGTGTGTGTATGGTTCAGGTAGGATGGAGAAACTGACAATGAATTTCTAGAAGAGTTGATTACCTCAAACCTAAGACTGAATGTTGCATCAATTAATTAATGGGTGGGAGGAGTGGGGAACTGTTCACTGGTGTAGCCTGGCCAATGGCCATTGACACACACACACTCACATAATGAAACAATGACCCTTAGTTCATATTCTCTGATGAAACTGTACCCTATTATGAAACCCTAAGCCGTAGCCTCTACCAAAAGCATTATCAAGTTACTAAAAGTGATGGTAATGTTATTAAAAAAAAAAGTAATGGTAATGAGTTTCAGGGAAATGTTTGACCTCTTCAAGAAAAATTAAGTGAGGATAGAGGGAAAAATCAGATATTTATTGGCATGAATTAGTACTGTTTGCATCATTTGACTATCAGTTCATCCATATCTTGCTAGGCAGAATCAGGTTTAGTTGCTAAAAGCATAAAATGAAACTAAAATCTGGGTTCTTGGTGGTACACTTTTATGTTTGTTTGTTTAGGTTTCTGTTATATGATTGTTTTTGCAATGTTCAAGAATTACCTAAAATTAGCTCATGCTGAGGTGTTCTGGTAGCGAACCTTGTTTGAGAATCGTCTAAAATTAGTTCTAAAATGACAGCTTGCTGTTTCTTAACTATTCAAGCAAGATAATAATAACCAGGTGAAGGTGTCATTTCGGGTCATATATATGCTGTGAGCAGTATGTACTCTAGATACTTCATCACAGTATCATTCCTTATATGCACCTTCAGTTATGCTTATGCAGGTATCACATCATTATGATATTGAACTTTGTGTCCTGGCAGTTTGTGAAAGTCTAATTTCCAGTTTCATAGTTGTGTCATCCTTATAAAGTCAAATCAATGTGATACTGTACCTGGCTGGCTTCTTGCACATATTATGCTATAAGCTACTGAAATTATTCACTATGTGTTTCGACCATTGTCATATTTCTTAAAAGCAATTGTCAGCAGTGTAGTGTCCTCAACTAGACTGGAATGTAGATGTAAATATTACATAATCACATACTCCTGTTACTGCATGTTGATTGTTCATTGAAAAACTAGAATTCCCTCTGCCCAAAAATAACTGTCTTATTTGACTTTCCACTTATATTAAGAATGCTCTGTCTTGTTCAAAAAAAAAAAAAAGAATGCTCTGTCAGTGATTAACTTTAGTTATATCTAACTAGTTTAAAGGAAAGGATATTATTGGAAAACTAACTATTATTAATCATCAAACGTGAGAGTTGACCCTTAAAATAGTACTATATCCATTTAGTGTGGATTTAAATAGGGATAGAAAAGAGTATTACTTTGCAAACTATGAGTTTCACTTGACAATTTGTTCTCAGCTAGTGGGGAATTCTATAAGATGTTTGATGTAACATTTGAAGGTGGCTCCTAGATAGCTACTATGGGATTAGACATTCTAATTGGTAATTCTTATAGTATGTTGTGATAAATTTAGGATATTTTCTCTGTACACATGTCAACGTAGCCAATGTCCAAGAAATGAGGTTGAAACAATGGACAATTATAATAGTATTAGAATTTAGAGTTCATCGTGTGCTAATCAACTCTTTTCGTGTTGTTGATGCCTTGTTTGAGCCAATCTTTTGATAACTTATCCAGATGACAATCAATTTGAGGATGTCAACATTGTGCGACCAAGTGAATTCTACCAGTCTCGCGACGCAGAGGGAGGAAACTGGTGAGCAAGGACCTTGCCTGCAAAGCTTTCACATATTGCGGTCATTGCAATACACTTGCATTGCTCCATAGCAAGAGTGATCTTGAAGCATGGGATTTATTGATGAACTCGGTGTTGCTTATAGATATCTAACTTCTTGTATCAGAAGAAAAATACTCAGGTTTTAGTAAATCATTTTATTAGATGTGCTTGTTTGGTTACATGGTTGCAACTTTTCTTCGGACCTGCTGTAATGTCTCCTTTAATAATTTAGCTAAATTTCATCACATTATTGAGATAGTGAATATATATATCAATATAGTTGCCAGTTGCCGTTTAGACTAGCGGCCCATGCGGGGCTTTTAACTCCGATCCGTTTAAGTCCGCGGCCCACTTTAGCAAGTATATACATGAGCCGTTATAGTTATTTTAATTACGAATAATGTTTTTTTACATATATTTTTGCAGCGTTTATCAAATTTTAAATAAGTAACGTTTTTTTTCATAATTATTTAGATATTTGTAAAAGTGCGAACAACTTGATCGATTTCATTTTTAATAATTTTTTATTCTTGTTAACTAAATAATAACAATCGGAAAAAAATGATTCACATTTTCACACTTTAATTGATCCAAACAATATTACGTTACAGCCTAAATAGTTAACATACTTGCACTTAGAGAGACTAAATACGTAGAAACTGGAAGTAAATACTAAATAACGGTATGATGCATTTGAAAATAACTAAAATGTAAGTAGGCAGTAGCAGTAGAAGTAGAGTGGTGGTTTCCTTATCCCCTCCCAAAACCCACAACTGTCTTCTGCAAACCAACCATGTCCATTCTCTTCAACCTCAACCAAAACCCTCTCCACCTCCAACCTTGTAACCCTAACCCTAGGCTCCACCACTCCTCTTCCCCTCGCCCTTTCATTGTCCTCTGCGCCAAGCGAGCCGGCAAGCGGAGGTACCCTTCCGAGAAGAAGAAGCTCAAGTTGCACCGCAACGAAACCCTACCCGCCGTCGACGACAAATTCCAAGGCTTCTGGAGGCTCTCCAAGCTCAACGTTCCCGTCGAACACGATCCCGGCAAAGATTCTCTCGCCATTTCTGATGGCCTCCTCCAAGCTATCGCCAAAGCTATCGAGTTCCCGGTACAAGCCTCGCTCTTAAATTTTGCTTTCTCTACCTCATTCATCCATGTAATCATCAACTCTTCTCCTGATTTTTCTTTCTTTCGTCTGTTTTGTTTTATCAGGTTGCTTCGATGCTGCCGCCAGAGGCTTTCTCAATTGTTCGAAAATCGTTTGATGCAAGGAAGGTTAGTACAGTGTCCAGAAAGAGCTAGTTCTTTTAATCTGATGTGAATTTCCTTAAATCATGTTCTACTTTTAATTCGTTACTCCAATTGCATTTTAACCTGAGGTTGCGTTTGGGAACATGAATTTGATTTGAAATTCGTCGTTTGAAATTTTGGATTTGAAATGTTGCATTTTAAATATAAATATAATGTTTGAGAAATCATAGAATTTCAAATGACGAGGCAAGAGCTGTCATTTGAAATCTCATGTTCTAGGCATACTTTGAATGCTATTGGATTTGACTCAAATCCAAATCCAAATTCTTGGAGTTCCCTAACACCTCATTTGACTCAAATCCAGCATTTCAAATGAAATGTTGATTCCCAAACACACCATGAGTTCATTTTGATACAAATTCATAATTCATGTGTTTTTGCTACCGAGTCACATGTTGTGTAATCCACACTTTCTTTCTTGTCAAAATAATTTACATCTATTGCGACTCAATGCATATATGTTACTTTTGACATGATAGACACATGCTATTTCAGCTCTATATTGATTTGCTTTTCAATTGTCATGAATGTTCTGTTTCAGCTGCGCAAGGAGCCCAAATTTGTATATACCGTGAACATGGATGTTCAAAAGCTTATCGATCTGGAGCCTCGTACCTGGGATTTCATTTCCACTTTGAAGCCAAAAGTCGGAACTATTGAACATATGACTCATGAAAGTGTTTCTGGTGATTTGATTAGTAAAATACATGATTGTAAAAAGATCCATGAGCATACAACATCAAGAGAAAGTGGTGATAATAATCATTCTGGGTCTCCAACAACCAAAAAGCCAAAAATTGCAGTTGTGGGTAGTGGGCCATCTGGGTTGTTTGCTTCTCTTGCTCTTGCTGAATTTGGTGCTGATGTTACATTAATAGAAAGAGGTCAAGCAGTTGAACAAAGGGGCCGCGACATTGGGGCTTTGGTAGTTCGCCGGATCTTAGATTTGGACAGCAATTTTTGCTATGGGGAGGTTATATCTTGATCCACTTAGTACTCTTATTAAAGGTTGTTTTAGTATCTTAATAATTATCTGTACTGGTGAATGATTTAAGTTTTTCATTCTGTCATACATAATGCTCTGTTTGGATCTTTGAAAAGCTGGAGGGAAGAAGAGAAAAAAATTAGTTAGGAAGTGAGTCTCTTCTTAAGAACTTTTGCCTTATATTTTAAATTTCTTGCGACTGCACCAATTTACATCCAAAGTGAGCACCACTTCCTAGCTATTTTTTCCCTTACCCTCAACTTTTCCAGGATCCAAACACATCGTATATTAACCATCTCTTGAATTTTTAGCAGATTGATGTAAAGGATATTAGTCTAGGGTGATTATATGACAGTTCATATCATTGAAAACCAAGCTACTTCATTTTGTTAAAGATTTTTATCGACCTGTTTGATATGTCGTGTAAAAGTAGTTACAAATGATCTGAATACTTATCTATTTCTTGTATTGACTGCTGTTGGAAAACCCGCCTGAAATTGCTGTATAACTAGTAAGGTTTCAAGACTAGTATTGTAAGATGGGGATAGTTTGCAGTGCATGCTAATGACATTTGAAATTGGTAAATGGCTCTCGGACGGAGCTCAACCATTTTGTATCCAGACATTTCCTCTAGATTCCTTTTTAAATCAAGGCTCTAGGTCTTCAACAACCATTCAACTCAATCTAAATTACACACACACACACTATTTAGTGGGGAATTCATTTGGGCTTCGTGGTAAATTACACTATATGCCTACCGCACACATCAGTCCATTTCCATATCTCTGGAGTAGCTTGGACATGGCCATTTTTCCTTATGGTTACTCTGGGCCAGATGATTTAGGACAGTGGTCAGCAAATCAATGTCAAGTAGAAATGAATACTAAAGAAGATTATAGACAAGAATAAGATTTTGAATAATTTAGTTGGTATCTTTTTTCTTGTCCAATCCCTCATCAAATGTTATACATCTTTAGTAATGATGATTGTCTAAGTTTATGTCATAAAATAGCAACCAAGCCATTTCACAAACAGCATCAGGGTTGGCTACACGAGTCCTTCAACAAAACTCTTCGGGTTCCTTTGCTAATATCTTTAATATTATGTCATAACACACATTCACACATATTAATTCTATTACTATTCAGTCATTATATAAGGACTTATTCGTGGCAGGGTGGTGCAGGTACGTGGAGTGATGGAAAGCTGGTAACAAGAATTGGAAGGAACAGTACCAGTGTTTCAGCGGTTAGGACTAACTTTATATGTCTATCTGTCTAAATATATTTGTCTTTATACTTTATTTCTGCTTGTGCTAAATCATAGTTCTTCTGCTCCTACCTTTGGAAGCAACAGTATTTTTGTTTTAATTGAAAACTATTTTCATTATTCAACAGCTCCTTTTTACATATGCAATGAAAATTTATATGGCACCTTCTTATTAAGATAGGCATTTACACGCACATTGGAAATATTTAGTTTTCATAACAATTAGTTAAACTAGTGAAAGAACAGAAAAGAGTTCCTCGTGTACTCTTTCCTTAATGATGTAATTAATTGCAAATTTCAAGTTTTATACACCCTCCGTCCCAAAATAAGTGTCATGTTTCACTTGCGTTTTTGTCCCAAATCAAGTGTCTTGTTTCTGTTTTAGTAATTTAGTTATTCATGAATTACCAACCGTGTATATAAAATAAGTTAGTATCCCTTATGTTTGTTACAAGACATGCATTGGGAATGAAAGAGGAATTAGATAACCCTAACTAACTTCTCCTTAATTTTTCTCAAAATAGAAAGCAAGACACTTATTCTGGGACAGAGGGAGAATAAGTTATTAACCATTGTATGAATAGACTAATTGTGATTTTTCATCTCAGGTTATGGAAACTTTAGTTCGTTTTGGAGCTCCAAAGAACATATTGATTGATGGGAAGCCACATCTGGGAACTGATAGGTTGATTCCACTACTTCGCAATTTTCGACAACATTTACAAAGGATTGGAGTGAGTAAAATATTTAACTTCCCTTTTATTAGGGAAAAAGGGCATATTACTGTCAATTATTGTCCTTTAATATTACATTCCTGAACTCTAATATGATGTATATTGTTTCAATATGTTAGGTTGCCATCAAATTTGGGACAAGGGTAGATGATCTGCTTATAGATGATGGACGTGTTGTGGGGGTCAAAGTCTCTGATTCAAGCGATCACTTACATCTGAATAGCCAGAAGTTGGGGTTTGATGCTGTTGTTCTGGCTGTTGGGCATTCTGCACGTGATATATATCAAATGCTTCTTTCACATAATATAAATTTAACCCCCAAAGATTTTGCTGTAAGTTCTGATTTTTCTTTATTTATTAAAATTGTCAACAAATTTTAAAGTATATATGCATCTATGGATATATGTGTCTTAATTTGACATCTGTGTTAGTTGATAAAACAAAAACACTATTATTCAGACATGATTTATAGTTTTGTTGGGTCTGTTCAATGCTTGAACTTGTGAAAATGCTATTGCTATTAACTTTATATAATAACTTTGATGAACAGGTTGGTTTGCGGATTGAGCATCCTCAAGAACTAATAAACAGCATACAGGTTTGTTATGCTATTTAATTCTTGTCAATAAATTGATAATACTGGTTTAACACTTCAAACTCATAGTATAACTCGACATTTTTGTTTACTTATCCATTTTAAGGCAATAATGTCATGAGAGTTTTTGTCATAAGATAATACTTTCGAGGAGGATTAAAGGCATACAATTTCAGTACTTAATTCTTATTTCTATGTATACAGACTTCTGAAAAACCATGCATAGGTTGAAGCTTGAATTATACCACACTGGAACTGTTCATTTACATTTTTGCGTTTGAATCGTGAAATACCGCAGCGTGCATTCTCTGTAGTTACCAATTTTGCAATGTTTGATTTGTGGATTTGAACTAGTTTGTTTCAACAGTATTATTAGGATAATAAATTTGTACTTATAAAATTATCACCTCTTTTTGAAGATGCAGTCAATTTCCTAATATTTTCTTATTTTTCTGTTGATTATATTGTATAGAAATCATTGTCATCATTCAGGTTTATTAAACAAATTTATTTTCTAAAAATATGCAGTATTCTGGATTGGCTTCTGAGGTTCAGAGAGGACGTGGAAAAGTACCAGTTGCAGACTACAAGGTTGTCAAGTATATCGAAGGAGAAGATGACACCCCTTCCAGTTCATCACCTATGGGCCGTGGTTGCTATTCCTTTTGCATGTGTCCAGGGGGGCAGGTGCATAGTTAATTGCTTCAAGCAGAATTTATATTTTCAGCAGATTATTATGAAAGTCATAAACTATACCTTCCTTGTACACTGAAAGGTGTTGTGGGTATTACCTATCAAAAAAAAAAAAAAAAAAAACAGAACTATCCACTATTTTATTGAACTTCTAGAACATGGCAAAAAAAAGAACTAATGTGTACTTCTGGAACTTCGAGATTAACTATTTTCTTAAAAATTGTGAATCGTGTTAGTTGCATTTAGTTGTTGGTCATACTGGGCTAAGGACGAAAAGCTTCTTGTGAATAAGATATATGAGCAATATCTTCGCGGATGGAGTTACTAACAATGGCAATTACAGGTTGTACTCACAAGTACAGATGCATCGGAACTCTGTATTAATGGCATGTCATTCTCACGTCGTTCGTCCAAGTGGGCAAATGCAGCACTTGTTGTTTCTGTATCAAAGAAGGATTTTGATGCAATGAATTGTCAGGGACCACTTGCAGGGGTTGACTTTCAGGTACCTTTACTATGCGTAACTTGATTATCCTAGTTCAATATGTGTTATTCATTGTTTTCTATACTGCACTGCAATGAAATGACATGCTATGGAAGACATTCTTTCTTTCAAATCACTATGATGTCTCCAGTTGATAATTGACGATATCGTGGTAAAAGTTATCATTCTTCTTTTTTCATATTATCTTATTACACTACGCTCTGTTTGACTTTGATGCCACCTTTCACTTGCTGTAATCTGTATTCACCAGAGCTATCATAGCATTGCTTCAGGACAAAATATTTCTCAAAAATCATGGTTGGATTTGATTTTATGTCATTATGATTCAGAGGGAATTTGAGCGAAGAGCTGCTATAATGGGAGGGGGAAATTTTGTGGTGCCTGTGCAAACAGTTGAAGATTTTCTCGAAAATAAGTTATCAGGTAAAATCTCTTTCTCTAGCTCCTTCAGTTTTAAACTTAAAATCTTATATATTGACAAGCCTTGTTCTCTCAGCAACATCCCTTCCATCATCAAGTTATCGGTTAGGAGTGAAGGCAGCAAATCTACACGAGTTGTTCCCCACTCATATAACAGAGGCTTTGAAGAATTCAATATCAATGTTTGACAAAGAGGTCTTATTTTTATTTCTGTTTCTATTCATTGTCGACTTGTTCTTATCACAAACATTCACAATCCGACTAAATTAGCTTTTCTTTCTTTGAACTTTGGATTGCTTAGTTACCAGGTTTCATCTCAAATGAGGCCCTTCTTCATGGAGTAGAGGTATTCCATTGTTCTCTATCTCTTTTTATCGTTCATATATTTAGTATATCTGGAAATTTTCATTTACATAATAATATCTTTTGATATGGATACATTAATTTGTGGAAAAAAAAACAACCAGTTCTGTTTTGTTCGACATTTCAAAAGAGTCTTGAGTATTGGATTAGTTCATGAAAACATGAGTTAAGCTTATTGATATTTGATCTATTCTCCCAGACTAGAACCAGCTCCCCCGTTCAGATTGCACGTGAAGATGACACTTTTGAGAGCACTTCAGTGAAAGGACTGTACCCAGTTGGAGAAGGTGCAGGCTACGCTGGTGGGATCGTAAGTGCAGCTGTTGATGGCATGAATGCGGGTTTGGCGGTGGCAAAGCAATTTGATTTGTACGCTGGCGGCATGGAATCAGTTTTGAGCAATGCACGAAGTTCCGGAGTTGCAAAGTACTGATGGCCGGAATTGATGCGTAGATTATCAGATTATAACAAAAGGCAGTGGCAGAGCTGAAAGTTGTCCAACATTCAGCCATTAGAGGAGCTAGCACAAATAGATGTGATTAAACGTAATTCTGTATGCACAAGGCTTTCATTGACATTGGATATGTAAATTTACGATTTTGTACCCTTGTTTTTCCTGGAAAAAAAAATAGAAATATCTAAATTATAATTTACATTATATCTGCATGAGTATATATGAAAAAAAATAATTAACCAAAGAATTAAATTGGGTTTGTTGGGAATCTATTTTAGACAATATTCTTCGTTCCTTTTTGTGTCCTCCAGAATTAAAATCTTCAGTCTAGATGGAATCTTAACTTGAAATATTGCAACTTACAATTGTACATGACAAAATATGGTGAGGGAAGTACAAAATCCTTTGAAATTACAAACAAAATGATACATAATATTCTTTTGTGAACTATCATCGTCATCATAATAAATTACTTTAATTTCGTTTACACTTTGAACCCGATTTATAATATAAAATTAACGTGGTTCGAATCTTTACACACACTTGCACCGAGAGAATGAAAGAACGAAAAAATATTTTAAATCCGTCGAGCATGCACGGTCGACAAGCGTGCATTTTAAGCACATGGAACGAGCAAACATAACTTTTTCCCGTGGAAAAAAGAGAGAGCTTGGTATCATATTCCCTTGGGTTTTTTTACTTTAGCAATCAAAGAATTGAGGTTAGCAAATTCATGAAATGGGAAAAACAAAAGGGAAAAAGGTGTATTTATTCTTATGCATTTTCTCCTATTTGCGTGATTGACAATTTCATTAAAAACATTAAGCATATTCTTGCTGCAATTTTGTTAATCTTTGAAATTCATGACAACAACATCTTACTTTCTGCTTAAAATTCTCATCAACACCGAAAGTGTGTCTTTGAATTCGTGGATTAGTACTATGAAATTTGAAAAAAGAGTAATTGTATAGTTAGACCAATATTAGCTTTATTGAGCTCTAGAATGAGGTATATATCTTCAAATCTTTCCTCTCAGCTGAAGAAAGGAACCTTCAAATTAACATGCCCAAACTTATAATTTTTCCGTAGTTTATTTTCACTTATCCTGTTTTATTTGTTCTATTAGAATGCGATTCAAATCAATTTAGAAATAATATTCTTGTTTACAACCGAATTGTCCATTATAATGAAGGGTAATTACGCATAATCTTCATGTGGTACTGCGCACAAACAATTGGCTACCAAATTAACTTTTCATTGTGCTTAACATCTTATAGTTTATCTTTCAGTTTTCGTAAGTTATATTTAACGAAAAATACATTGTCTCATCACGTGAGGAAAATGTGCCCCTAATTACAATCAAATCTTAACAAATGTGCACATTTCTCTCATGTGATGAGAGAGAGTATTTTTCTATTAATTTTAACTTATGAAGACTAAAGAATTAACTATGGTACGTAGTTAAGTGCACGCAGTGAAAATTTAATTTGGTACCCATATGTTTGTGCGCAATATTACAAAAGATTTTGCGTAATTACCCCTTATAATAATGACTCAGGAGAGAAAGTCAAGTACTAAACTTATAGTTATTTTTTATTAACTTAACTTATAGTTAATATTTGCAAAAGTTTATATGTATTAAATTCTTTATGGGATGGGGCAGTATAAATAGATGTCATGGTAAGCTAAAAGATAGTTATATTTGCCATCTTCAATTTAATTGACTGGCTATAGCTATCAACTTCCCTCTACAAGGAATTAAACATGAGAAAGAGGGGATTTTTTACATGTCTCCTTACAATATTCATATTTGTATGCTCCAAATTAATCCTTTCATATTCTTCATCCCAAGCAGAAGCTGGAGATCACAAACCTCCAGAAACTATGGTGAAAGCTAAGCAGTCCATCAAGTGTAAGCACTAAGCATATTTTTTTCTAGAGGCTAATGCATATTTTTTTTCTTGAGGTTTCATGTTCGAGCTTCAGTTGTTACGTTTGCTGATAATAAAAAAAAAAACTGTATTGATTGAGATTGAACTGTTTATGCAGATAGCTATGACGATAAGATAGAAGTGAAGAGTGATGACGGAAGAGGAGATGAGAGGGTGCATATGCAAATGCATGAAGTCGAAAAGCTAAAAGCAATCCTCCGGCCACGCCCCCGCGGGAGCAGCGGAGCACAACCTTTTCTGCTTAAATCCTCTTCTGTCTCCTTAGCCACACTCATGTATGTGGCATTCGCATTGATCCTTCCTTATGTTTTTTTCTTTTGATTGCAAATCTCTTGATATTGCTTAGTCAAGTATAATATGCTTACTTAACATCATGTATACGAAATATATATGTATGTGAATAAAATGTTTGTATGAGAAGGCAATAGTCATGAGACTTTTTGGTCTTTAACAAAATTTTGAGCGATTTTGGTTTAATCAGTGTCGCATAACTCCAGTGGTATAAAAGATAGTTAGCCTTGGTGCTTGATGCCCTTGTGAAAGCAACAACTAGATTTGACAATTCCTGTTTACGAATCATGTTTGTGTCAGGTTGAAAGTTTGATCTGATGTCCGTTTTGAAATAGTTGTCATTTTAAGAGAAAAATGTATTAGAACAAGTGTCGTTCTACAATTTGTTGAAGTGGTGACTAAAACTGGTGCACCACGTCCCCGCGGGAGTAGCGGTGCGCAACCTTTTCTGCTCAAATCTTCTTATTCTGTCGCCTTAGACACTAATCATATGTGCGCATGGGTAATTGGAATTTGAAACACAAAATGCATCAGTTTTTCTTTCTTTTAAGTTTTTCTTATGTGGGACACGTTATCGCCCACTTTAGCACTCTGCGAGCCTCACATTTATCTTTTATCGGTGAGCTCGACACATGCACAATCGGAGACTTTATAAATCAGCAAGGCTCAAATTGGCTAAGTGTTAGATGGGTGGTTCATGATTCCTCGTGTTGTTGTTGGGGTGTGGCTGTTAGTCCTAGCAGGTGAGGCGGCCAAAGTTGTGGAAACAATGTCTATTTGAAAGTGATCCAATGAGTAAGGGAGCGTGGCTGGTTGTTCATGATAGTGGAGTCAGACGCCCAATCAATGATGAATATTGTACATGTTAGCGGAGAGGAAGATTTCAGTGCCTTTTGTTTTATCATTTCAGATGTAGAAATTATGTTTTCCAATTATGATATAGAAGCTTTTGTCTTCCAATTTTGATAGTACAAAGTTTAGTTTTGCTAGCCAGTCTTCGAAACAAGTTGTCCATGCTTTACCTAGGTTCTCAGATATGGGGCAATCAACCCCTCCGGGTATTATTGTTACGACTGAAGCTGATCTTAATAAAGAATGTAGTTTATTTCAACAACAAAAGTTGCAATCAAGTACATACATATATATATACATGAACAAATCAAAGAACAAGTACAATGAGGTGTATACCAAGAATCCTATAAGAAGAAGAAAGCAAGGAGAAAGGAGAAGCAAGAAACAGAGGCAATATTGTGGAAGGAAGGTACATAAATCCCAATGGCCGAAGATGAAGATGATGAAGTTGTACGAGACCCGGTTGAGACGGGCACAACCCGCCCGCTCCTAACTCTTTTAATCTGAATTGCAAGCTTAGATAACATATGATCCCTGTCACCCATGGAATCATGATCTTCATGACATGAACTTGGAACACACTGAAACATTAGCAGCAGCAACAAGGTTGCTACAGACACAAACATTAAAAACCTCAAACCAACCATGTCTTGTTTTTTTATGATCAAAAACCTTAACTGATCAATATCTTTAATTGTATAAGAGAAGTAGGTTGAAAATAGAAGAAAGCATTGAGTGATTATATATAAGGCAAGAAAACGTGCAGATTTACTCGGTATAAAACTGACAAAGTCAAGCCCGGCCAGATTGATGTACGCGTAACCAGATTTTTCTTTCAAGAATTGTACAAATTCTTGATCATTTTCAGTGTGTTAATTGCACACGCAACTTGGACAAGTCTTAGTGACGATATAGGCTATGTTTGACAATCTCGTATTCTAGCCAGGACAAAAATAATTAAAATACAATGAAACGTACGACTGCATTCTTTAAGACTCAAACTCGAGAACTTAAATTAAACTGGAATTACCTCTTACCAGTTAACCCTCACGCTTGGTGGTTTTTAAGCATAATTTCAACAAAATAAATAAATAAACATTCTCTTAAGCTCAGGAATATTGCAACCAACTCCCTTCAATGTCTATATGATATTTGAAAAATATTCTAAGGTAGATAGATGTCTCTCGTACAAATAATCTTCAAGATCTTATCATCTTCCAAACTATTTTGTTCTAAAATTTGTCATCATATCCTTGCAATTCGCTGTGTAGAATTATGCTCCTGAAGTCATGATTCAGAATCTGATTGCACTCTCAACACAACAAATTAATGTGTCTAGTTCCTACATGTCATCGCTGATTTTCATGTAAATGTTTGATTGCATCATAATCAATTTATACATTGTTTTTTCATTAACAATTGCGTAAGAAACATTTTTGGTACCAACAACTACTGAGTACTGAGGCAAGTGGTTTAAAGCGAATGACGTCCTTGAAATATTAAGTTCGAGTCTTCCATCAAATATTGGTATGAAATGTTAAGTCATTGATTTGGTTTTATTTCAAACTAAGCAACTTTATCCATTCATTATCTGACTCCTTCGAAAGAAGCCAGCCAGTAAGAGACAAAATTGAAATTGATTAGTTCAACATATATATAAGACTTTAGAATATTTTTAAAATTAAAAAAAAAAGTTTTTTATGACTTTGACTTGCCAAAACGGTTCTCACTTCTCATCCATATAATATATATAGCTAGTTTATCAAGAAGACCGTATACAACCAAGTGGAGATAATAAATGAAAGGTTCAGATTCAGAAGAATCTTCAAAAAAAAAAT
Source organism: Pelargonium nanum (assembly GCA_036897485.1). Taxonomy (NCBI): domain Eukaryota; kingdom Viridiplantae; phylum Streptophyta; class Magnoliopsida; order Geraniales; family Geraniaceae; genus Pelargonium; species Pelargonium nanum. The sequence continues at coordinate 4,713 of JAYMTF010000762.1, read as the reverse complement.
TGAAAATCCACTTGTGTACTTACCTCTAATAGTGAAGCTAGGACGTTGAATAGGGGTGGACAATAGGGAATCTAAATCTCAACGGAGAGATAAATTACAATTAAACTGAGATGTTCATCGAAAAAGTCACAAATTTACTTAACATTAATGGAGTTCTGAGCGGTGACATGAGCATCAGTCTACTACAATCCACCCCTACTACCCCACTGACCATGAAAATATTTTAGTGCAAAAGATGAAACGCCATGTTAATCTGTCGTGCAAAATATCAGGCATTGCCGCAGAATGTTTTAAAGAGAACGACCTAGCTAGTCCGGCCGCGACTCATTCCATCAGTAACGATTTCAAGTTTGATTTATTTGCGTTTGTTACCAACATGTACTCACCTCCAATAACAAAGCTAGGATGGTGAATAGCAATGGAACTGAATGTTCATCGAGAAAGTCATAAATTCATGGAGTTTTAAGGGATGACATGAGCAACTGCCTATTACAGTCCGCCCTTGCTCCGCCGCTGCTCACTTAAAAATCTTGGTGCAAAAGACGAAACCCCATTAATACACAATTCTTTTATACCAAATCTCTGATATCCAAATTCAAAAATCAAGTGCATACACACAACAACAATCATTGCAATATCTATCCAATTAGAGGATAGGAAATTAACGTGTATACATACAATCTTTACACACATTTGCATAATTCAAATCCAATCAATACTATCTCAGAAGCTGCTATACGCCAAGTCCTATAAAAACAAGAAACCAAGGAGAAGAGAGAAGCAAGAAACAGAAGCAATGTGCAAGGAAGATATATGAACCCGAACGCCCGAAGATTTCGATGAAGATGTTGATGTCGTTGAACCGGGACGATATCCCGAGGTAGGCACGAACCGCGAAGCACCACGGCCTTTTTTAATCTGAACCGCAAGCTCAGATAACATGTTGTCTCTGTGAGCTGAACTTTGAGCACACTGAGACAATATCAGCAGCAACATGGTGGCCAAGAACACAAACATTACAGTTCTCATGATGTCTACAAATATGTTTTAGCAAATGGGTCTTATAATATTGTGTATATCAGAAACCTCAATCCAATAATATCTATATATATAAGGTTTGAATTTAACTATGTAGTATTGGATAGAGCAACTTGTGGTTGTAATAAGAAGGTTCAGCGTTGGCTGAAATTGACAAAGTCAAGAATTGTACAAATTTGGTCTTTCTTGTGATGTTTCAATGCAATGTTGCGACCACAAATTTATTGCAGAACCAAGTTGGACAAGTGTTTTAGGTAGCCAGAGAGGACAGCCATTATTGGTGATGTTGATATGTATCTGTGAATGCCTTGTTGCATGATTGATGTGGTCTAGCAACTACTTCTACGTAAGAAATTAAACATCTCAAATTGTAGCCACAACAGAAATTAAATGCAGTTGATGATACCCGAAATTTCATAACAAATTTTACCATTGAAGTAATGACTTATGGCATCGAGCTTCACATCAACACTAGAGATCGAAAACTGATTGGAAGTCTGAAAACCGGTTTGGAAAAATCTAAGGGCTTGTTTAGGTATGGGGTATTTCCTCCAGCTTTTCAAAAAAGTGTTTCCAGAAAACTGAAAAACTTGTTTGGTTCCTCAGATTTTCATTTGAAAAACAGTTTTTCAAAATAGTTTGAAAATTTCACTGCATGCAATTAAATAGCTATACATCAATTTACAAACAATAATACCATATTTACTACAGTAGTTGGTTACTACAAGAAAATACAGGATCAGAACAGGAAAAATATATGCAAGCTTGGAAAAGGAATACAAACAAAGAAGTTATACGAACATAGCGATGACAACCCAATCCTCAAGCGTTCCCTAGGAGACAGCCCCAGGTTCAAATCCAATTGGGTGGGGTGGGTATTACGGGGAAAAGGGGAGAGTTACTCCTGATTGTGCAGCTTAACCCATTGGACTTCAAAGGGAAAGGAAAAAAAAAACACACACTCAATCCTAAAGTCAACATCAAAGTTTCAAAAGAATTTGTAAGTTCTACTATATATATTATGGGGCTTCTTGGTATTGGGCATATAGTAAGTTTAGATGCTGGGCATTTACTATTAACTGGATAAATAACAGAAAAATAACTAGATCCAGAACATCAGAGTAGAAAGTTAAAGTACTCTTCTAAGGATACAAGATCAAGCTATGAAGACTGAGGAGATAGGTATAGAGAGTAAGAAAGAAAAGAGCAATGAACTAGGTAATCGGCAACAAGCTAAAGCTTCCCTAAACTCACTAACTAAGAAAGTCTATTATATAAGTGATTCTATCTAAATTCTTTCACTGATTAAGTCAATTACAGAGGAACAAAGAAGGAGCTAGTAAGGAAATTTTATTACTATATCTATTGTACTTAGACTTTCATGTACAAGGAGAAAGATTTGCCTAGTAGGGTACTTCCTAAGGGGTGTGAGCTAACCAGTGGTGTCCTAAGGTAAGTGCATAAAGTATGTTACTTAAGCTTTCATGGTCTTAACCCATGTAAACTAAAGCTGGTGCCCTAAGCGTAGCGGTCGAGGTAAGACAAATTGGTGTCTCAAGTGCATGTCCAAGATAAATCTTGCCTGTATCTAGTTCTTTATTCTTTATTGAGTAAGGGAAATCCCACACAAACCAGGTATTGTTGCTATTGTGTATTTAGGATTGTAATAACTCCTAACAAGCAAGAATCTGCTTAATCGGGAAGAGATAAAGAACTAAGAGAGTTCTTTTTGTGTTCCTTGGGTTCTTCTAGGCCTCCTGTTCTAGATAGTAATAAAGAGGTTAGGGATTGTAAGTAATAACTAAAGCTAAGGAATTTCTAAGATATAGCTTAGTTTATTCCAGAATTTCTTAGTTAAAGTAGGTTTTAAGGAAGCAGGTATAGGTTTTAAGAAGATGGATATGAAGAGTAACACAAACTTAGTAGGGATAGAGAAAGCGAGTAAGATTATGAATAAGCAATAGATGTTGGCTATAAAGTAAGTATGTACTATCAATATACTATCTTAGAGCTCCCTTCCTCTGTTACAGGGAACATTAGGCATTACTATACTATAAGCTAAAGCTCACCTATACCAATAACAACTATAGTAATTAAATCTTAGAAAGCCAAGAAAAAGTTAAGATAAGTTAGGTATTTAAGGATGTGTAAGAAAGGTTAGGAGTTGCTCTTATATTCCTTTGTTTACAGGTTCCCAATTCCCGATAAGAAAGACATTTGGGAGTTAAAGCTAAAGTAATCCGTTTCTGGTAGGGTTGCTTTAAAAGACAAGATAGGAACTAAAGGATAAGCTGGTTTCTTATTTTCTTTCCTGATGCAGGTATTCTAATACGGTTTTAAGTGAGGAATTGTTGCTAGTTTAAAGTCAATCTTTCTTTTTGGTCAAGGAAATTTGGTAATTAAAAGTTTGACCGATAAAGTCCAGTCATAGGAATATAGAAAATAGACAGTCTAGGAATTATTGACTGAAATCACCTTTCAAATCTTACTCTCTTTGTTCTTGTTCCTCTTAGAATAGGCATTGAACCCATTGGTTTCTGTACTCATTCATGGTTGTATGGAAATGTTGTTTCTTGTTCAAGGAATTGAGAAGGATAGGAATACGGGTTTCTAGTTTGAGGTAATGTAAGGCAAAGGCTTTGGAGTAGGAGAACTCTAAAGCTAAAGTAGTTTCTTTCTAGTTAAAGAAGTAGAGTTAAAGTAATGGTATTTCTTTCCTATAAGTGCTCTATTTCAGGGTTTAATTCAGGGATATCTTTCCTATAAGTTCAAGGAATTAAAAAGAAAAAGATAGGAATTCATAATCATGAAAATCACTCTTGAGAATATTTCTCTCTTTGTTCTTCCTTATTCGCTTATGTTCCTAAATCATATCAGACCCAACCGATTGACAAGAGACAACCATAGGTTCTAATCGTATTGACCTAGTAATTTAGTAAAAATCAGAGTACAGAGCCCTAATCGAGATGAATGCCCCTTTTATCATTTAAATTTTTGTACAGTAACACACATTTCAAGTAGCTGCTTTTGGATGTGAAATTGAGGCACATTTTCATTTAATTCAGAACAAAAGACACTAACAGGTACAGTGAAAAAAAGTATAGGAGAGAATCTTCAAACAGTTCAGTCCTTAACGTCGGTAACACCTTCTGTTGATATCTGAAATCTTGCTTCGGTTTCGGCTAAACAAGGAGAACTTATTACTTTACAGATGTGCTCCTCTCCTCTTCCTTTACGGAGTGCGAGTCTGTTACAAGGATGATGAAAATATTAGTTGGTCGACCTCAAACTATAAACACTTGCTATTCTTGTTTTTGGAAGGGAAAAAAAATTGCGCTACACACCTTGTTGTGGAAGCATGTGCCATGATGTTACCACCAATAGGCTTAATTTGAGGTCCGGCAAAGATGGCAGAACCATCCACTTGTGCAACTACTTGGGGAGTAATAACTACAGCTACGCCAAACTGCAATTGACAGAATTTTCAATTACAGTTCTTTAGACATTCAAACGAGCAGATAGAGCATGTCCATATTTTGTGAATTTTTCTATACCCTTCAGCCCAATTAGGCTAACAACCCAAACCTTCGATTATCTCTATAGTAGATGAAACAAGTTCCAAAAACATGGTGACATGTCATAACAGATGTAGGAGCATACCTCATTGGCTAACTT
>JAYMTF010000761.1:0-30569 GCA_036897485.1 Pelargonium nanum | reverse complement strand
TAATATGGTGCCCATATTTTAGTAACTTGTTTCTGTGTGGTCCTCACAGGCACAGGTAAGACAGCAAGGAGAATATGAAACCATCCATAGGGACTTGAATATTGGATTTGGCACCTGGGAATTTGATCCAATGGATCTAGAAAACCCATTTCCTAACAATGAAGGTTCTGTTCACTTGTGGCATGGGGACGAAGACGGGCTTGTGCCAGTTACACTGCAACGTTACATTGCCCAAAAGCTCCCATGGATTCACTATCATGAGCTACCAGGTGCAGGGCACTTGTTCCCAGTTGCTAATGGGATGAGTGATGCAATAGTGAAGGCGCTTCTACTTGAGGAGAAGTAGTCTTCCAAGTACAATATGGGTTTGATGAGGTTAGCTTTTTCTGTTCTCTTATATGGAGATCTGAAATTCTGTTAGTCATTTCACCATGTAAATTTTTTGTATTGTACTATTATTGTTTTATATTTAAATAGCTAGTTTGCGAGGACAAAGTTGCTACTTTGGATTTGAATCAAGACTAGCGAATTTGAACATTAAGCGTGCCTAGCTAGGTTCAGTTTTCTTGGAATCACTACACAGTTAAAGGGGTGAAAATACAGACGAACAGATCCAATACCTACTATACTTTATCCTTGTGGTTTAGGCTGTCTAACAACATAAGAAAAGCTAGACCTGAACTACATTCACAATGTCAAGCAAACTTGAAGTTCAAAAACACGTCATCATCTTGGGAATATTTGTACTGTATTTCTATAGTTCACATTTTTCTGCTCATATGCCATTGGAGGTAAAGATGATGATTCTTTGATTGTGTGGGCTCTTTATTCATTACTTACGGACACTTTTCTGTATCTAAGATACTATTCATTTTGGTGCACTCGTGCTTTGGATAATGATTATGGCATGCTTAGAGACTTAATATTCAAATTCCATAAGTGGAATTTAGTGTAACAGAGAGGTGCTCATAGCACATTAGCAGAACATGGTTCAGATAGTGGGTCTTAATCTTCGCTACAGCACCAGAACTATATATTTTCCGGTAGAAATTACAACAAAATACCCTTTATTCTATCTCTACCTAGTCCGTTTGGGATCAAACCTTCTTCTCATTGTTCCAATCTGCCTAGAACTCAACCCGAAAGCCTTCTCTAGAAGCTTATTATCGATCCCAGAACCAAAAATGGCAGCTGGGAGCTTCTGAGAACCAGGATTTTGGCTATTAAAACTACCAAAAACTGTAGCAGGCTTATCGCCAACATTCATCTGGAAGTGCACCAGACCTCTTGGATACACCATGACCTCTCCTTGGTCAATGACCCTGGCAAAAACACGGTTACTGGAGTCCACGAAACCCGAGTAAACCCTGCCTTTCACCACATAGGCAATTTCAGTAGCTCTTGGGTGGAAATGGGGTGCATTTATTCCACCCGCCTTGAGATCAGTCCGTAGAAATGACATGCCAAGTGTGTTGAGCCCTGGAAAGCTGGTTGGGTTGACGGAGATAGCTGCGAGGCCTGTGTCCGAGAAGTTCCCTGCAACCTTGATGCCGGAGTAGACAAAGTCCTCTATAGTGGCCTCGGATGCATTCTTGCACGGGTGAAAGGTGAGGGTAGAGGTCCTGATGGAACCAAATTTAGGGTTCGGTATGCAGAAATCTTGAATAGGGTCAGGGTCTGAGGCCATTGTCAGTGTCATGAACACAAGACAATGGAAGGAGAAGATAAGTAGCAGAACTGTAAGTAGTTTTGGAGACATATTGTTCCAACACTTGTGTATTGAAGTCAAGTGAATCTGCTTAGGCTTGGAGGAGCTTTTTATAGTAGTGAACAGCTTAAGTGTATAGGCTCTTTTCTTCATCACCATCATGAGGATATTACAAAACCTGACCACTTTAATTTAAGATTCCAGAATAGAAGGCATGTATTATGGGACATAATTATGTGCTAAGTAATGATGTACATTGCCAACATGGTAGACCATGTTACTGATGATTAATTATGTTATAAAATCTGGCGTGATTGTACTGTGTAGAATGTGGTTTTGACAACACTGATGGTTATGATAATTACACAGTTATGAAACTATTCATAAAAAAAGATGGTAAATAGTTGTAAGTAATGTTGTTTCAGTATTGCTCAGATTGCTTGTAAGGGAAGGTAGAATGATGATTTATGAATCATTTTTTGTGATGCCACATGCATATCAACAAAGGCAATTGTGCTTGTTTTTATTTGATACCTGAATCTGAAACAACAATCTTACATATTTCCAGAGCCCGGAGCTCGTATTTGTGTACCATATTACACAGATTTTTTTACAAATGAAGCAATTACATCGACAGATGTTATAACTTATAAGTGCATAACGTCTTCACTGTTAAATTGAAGTCCTTGCCGGCACTGACTAAAACTCACAAAAGCATTCCCGAGCTTTATTGTGCATCGACATTGCAAGTGAAGCTTATGCAGAACAAGACATGGCAGGCAGGTTGAATAATGGATTAGTAAACTACTAAACTGTGATCTTCTATAGCAGTTAATTGTAAATTTTAGTTGTTTCCCATTCCTTGCTTAGTAGCAGCAGCTCCAGTATTGCCTGTTGTCATGAAAGATTCACCACAGCCACACTCTCCTTTGGAATTTGGATTGATAAATATGAACTCGGAGCTGCCAATAACATGTGAAATAAAAATTATTATATGTAAGCATTGTGACAAGTGAATAAACAATAACGAGCACAACTAATACACATACAAGTTTTGTAGTAATCAGAACACGTGAATGTGAAATGCAATGAAGCTGTGATAATGAAGAAGGAAAATGAGAGATGATATTAGGAGAGATGGAAATTTTAGCATCAAGCGAAGAAATGACTGAGAGGTGAATGTGAGGTTGACATGGATGGAGGTTTCTCTGGTTATGCTTAATGGTAGTACGTAATTATAGACTGTCTAGTTATTACTTAAGGAAGCAGCAGAATGGTGCAGGTCAAGTTGGTTGATTTTCGGTGGTAGAGTGGTAGTAAAGGAGAACATAAAGGCAGAGAAAAGAAAATGGTGGTAGCAATCAGAAGTGGTGGCCACCAATTATATTTCCATTAGAAACTTTTTATGTTCTTGTTTAAGACACTTGTTCTTTTGAGAAACGTATTTATGTGAATGCGTAAATGAGCATACCTGAGCTTGTCATCGACAAAATCCATCTTGGTTCCTATAACATGCATGAGAGCTTTTGGATCAATGAGAATCTTCACACCTTTGTCCTCAACCAATTCATCAAACTTCCCTTTCTCATCTATCAAGTTTAGACAGATCCAGAAAACAAAAATAAGTTCAACAAGTTACGTAACACTAACCAGCTTAAAGTCCATGACAATTTCAAGTCATAACTACTCAAAGCATAAAATATACAAGATCAATATATTTTAGTCACGCTAATATGGTTTTAGCTACCTTCTTAGAATGCATTACCAGTTCGCCATCCGTACTAATATACAGCGAGTCTACCAAACCACCCATAATTATAAGGTTAGAAAAATAAAAACATTTTCACATAGTTTTAAGCACAATGCATCCATAGAGTATGAACAAGAAGTGCAACCGAATTCAAAGTCCTACTCCTACCAACAGATAACAACTAAATTGTGAGATTGAAAGTGTGAAAGACAATAACTTATGTTAAACAAAAGAAAATTGCATCAACGCCTAGACGATATCACGATAACACATTCGATCTCCCCGACGAGATAATAAAAATCATTAGAAATAAGTATATATAGATGCAAAGAATTCAACTCCATATAAGCATCTCTTGACAAGACACACCAAGATCCAAATTCCGGCCCAGCCATAAACTGATGTACCAAAAAAATTCTATCAAACTACAAAAACTTGGGCAGTATCCAAGTGGGATAGTGCATGAAATTGCTCCAAATTTACTACTATTTTTTGCCTCTGCCTGAACTGGACAGCCCTTTCTTCAACATACCACTACCAAGTTCCAGTATTCAAGAGGCAGTCTATTTCTCATTCTTCAAAATGAAAATAAAATTTCGAAAATTAATTAAAATAATCAAACTATCATCAATAACATGAAAACAAAAAAACAAAAAACAAAAAACTGAGATTGATGATCTATCTACATCGTGAATTAATCGTTCCGTTTCAAATTGAAACCCTGGCTATGTCAATACGAATATAGGTCACAGAAATGCACAGCGAAATTGAGGATTGGGAGATACCAGCGTAATTGAGGGTATAGGATAAGCCGTTGCAGCCGCGAGCCTTGACGCCGAGCTTGAGGTAGGGCCGCTGACGCTGCTGCAGAAGGTGGCGTATTCTGTCGGCGGCGGCGTCCGTTATGCTAAGGGCTTGACGCCTCGCCGCCGTTCCGATCCTCTCCGCTGCTGCCGCCAGAATTCGGGAAGCCATTGTTCATCACCGACTGCGAATGGTCGCGAAACTTCTACTTTATTTTCTTTCGTTCCGGTAATTAAGGGGTTTTTGGTCATTTCGATCAAACAAATTTTTTTTTTCTTTCTTTCTTCTTAATGCATTTTCATCATTTCACGTGAAAAAAAAAATTGCAATTAAGCCCATCATGGTTAAAAATAATATATTTGAACAAGATTACGATTTGTAAATTGATTGTCTAACAAAAAATGTAATCATGCTTCACTTGTAAATTCAAAATAATTCTAACTTCATTTTTTTTATTAATTCAACTTCAATATGAATACTATATCGTTCATAAATTGTTATTAATAAATAACATTTTAGAAGAGTGATATGTATTAAAATTAGAATGTATCTTGTTCATGTGTTCAATAGTCGAGTGTAATATTAAATGTTTCAGCTCTTAATAAGAGATAATGAAATCAATGTGTGACTTTTTCGAGTTGTTCATTAACTGATTTTATCGATCAATTTGGGATGATTTGAAGCGGTTCCACACAAACTCAGCTTTAAATGTGTTGATAGAAAGTCCCACGTCGAGGAGCTACATTTTTAAGAGAGTGAAGCAAGAAGTTTGTAGCAAAGTGGAAGTTGACATTACATAAAAACACGAATCAAATTAGAGATTATCGTAAAGGAATGTAAAGTGTGCAACTCAAAATAGCACAAATAAGTTCCCAAAATATGTTGAAGCTAAAGAAATGTCAAAACTTCAAAGTGAGGTCAATATAAGGCAACCCATAGACACGGAGTGAAGACACCAACCTTCAAACCTCGACCTCCCTTGCCACATGGAGGTACAGGTCCCCACAGGCAAGGGTGGCGAGACACAACCGTGGCAAATCTCTCTGCCATGTGGAGGTGAAGCTCCCCATGTGCATGTCTTACCACCCACAACTGTGGGCCATCATCCACCGTTCCCTTTATTTTAGCCAAAGTGACTCATTTAGTGGAATTTGATCATATCATGAATTATATTTAGTGAATTATTGGGTGCATGTACTCAACCCAACGCTTTTTATTGCAAACTCGACTCTCATATTGTAATGAGAATTGTCGAGATTCGACGTATGTATCGTTTAGTCAACCATCAATTCAACTATAAAATTTTGAGTCAACCATTTATTAATTACATATTAGAAAATGATATCACCAATTTGGCAAGCCCTAGTAGGAAAAACAAAAGGAGAAGTTGCCAAACTTAAGTGACACCATGTAGAAGAGGACCATAAATGGACCCAACCCTAGTGTCCAAACCAGTAACCAAGTCGGTTGTCAATCACTAATCTCATGGCCGATAAGGATATTGGAGCCCACACTTAACAAAAGAGCAATCGAATTGCCCATTACCACTTCAGTCTTCACAAGATTCTTGTTCCACAGAGGAAAGAGATTGATTTTATCGTCTCAACAAAACCCAGAACCTGCAAGTCACACACAACAAGCTTTCGACACTGAGGACCCAAATGCTTCTTCGAGCTGGATTGCCCATAACTCAGCTACTTTCAGGTCAGTTCTATGAATCCCCAACCCAAATGCCAATTTCAGTTTCTTCAATTGTTATTGTTCTGAAGTTTCAATTTTTCTTTCCCCGAAATGAATTGTTGGTCTTCCAGTGCCGAATCGTTTTGGGTTTCTGTAATGTGTTTGCTTTCAATTTTCAGAATTCTTGTATGTTTTGTGGGTGTTTGTTGTTTCTTGATATGACTGTGCTTTTTTGCATTTCTGGGATGTAATTTTTAGTGGGCATTTGCTAATTTCTGCTTTACAGGTCTTAGTGAAGGGATTGACTGTTTGGGTATCTGAATTTTTTGGGTTTTATCAGCTTAGCAATAACATTCTCTGAGATTTAGGAGTCCCCAATTGAACATGGCAACTTTAATTCCATCATATTCTGTGCTTTCTGATACTCGACCTGCGATGGGTGTACTGACTGTTCTTGGGGGGAGAGCTTCGATGGAGAACCAGTTGGGGAAAGTCAGCTCCATGAGGATGCTTGACGACAAGACTAAGTTCTCGGGTGCCAACCAGAGGTCAAGTGCGCTCAAGTTCAAATGTTTGGCCAGTTCTCACAATGTTAATTCGTATCATGATCGAGACCCTTTTCTGAATCTACACCCTGAAGTGTCAATGCTTAGAGGAGAAGGGAACAATACGACTAGCCATTCAAGAAAGGACCCTTCAAGTGGAAGTGATAGTGATACCGAGAACTTCTTCAGCTCATCTAGTCCTAATAATTACAATGAAGCTAAGATCAAAGTTATTGGTGTCGGAGGCGGTGGGTCCAATGCGGTTAATCGCATGATTGAGAGTGCAATGAAGGGTGTGGAGTTCTGGATTGTCAACACGGATATTCAAGCTATGAGGATGTCACCCATATTGCCTGAGAATCGTTTACAGATTGGTCAAGAGCTTACTCGGGGTCTTGGTGCTGGTGGGAACCCAGAGATAGGCACAAATGCTGCCAAGGAAAGCAAAGAATCAATTGAAGAGGCACTTTATGGAGCAGATATGGTCTTCGTTACGGTAAGTTTGTCTCTGCTTGACTGTTAAAGCTTTTCTTGCAAAGGTGGTGATTATATTTTCTGATTGTAACTCTTCAAAAAATTGTTGTGGATGGCTGATGCCTTAGTATTTTTATATGCTTTATATTTGAATTTTTTTACAAAAATATATTGATGTAACACGACCAAATAAAGAAGACATAGTATACAAAAAGTAGGAGGGTATTTTGATAATCCCATGAGCTGCATGCCCTTTCTTAGACAATTGATGAAAATTTATATGTGTTGGGACAACTTGACAAGTATCCATATTCATCAAAATTATCATAATCTGAGATCAATTTTCTAATCTAATATTTAAAATTTAATGTAACCTATTTTATGTGTAAGGTACTAAGAAGCTGTGTTCAACTGAAAGTTTCATGCATATGAAATTTAATTAGCAAAAATTAAGGTAAACTTAATTGGTATAGGCTGTTTCTCTGACGACTTCATATCACCCAAGAGATCATATGGTACCAGTAGGCTCAATTGTGTGTTGTTTCTCCAGTCGTTTTTTCTTTTCCTTATGTATGGTGTCATGTTTGTGTGCTCAGGCGGGCATGGGTGGAGGAACTGGTACTGGTGGGGCTCCAGTAATTGCTGGAATTGCCAAGTCAATGGGAATATTAACTGTTGGTATCGTCACAACCCCTTTCTCCTTTGAGGGACGGAGGAGGGCAGTTCAAGCCCAAGAAGGAATTGCAGCTTTAAGGGACAATGTTGACACGCTGATTGTCATCCCAAATGACAAGTTATTGACTGCTGTTTCCCAGTCTACCCCTGTAACAGAAGCATTTAACCTAGCAGATGACATTCTTCGGCAAGGAGTTCGTGGTATATCTGATATAATTATGGTATGTCATGTGTCATGACTGACAAGCTTTATGAGAATTTCATATTTGTCTTATTCGCTGCGGTGATTTTTCTTCAATGTGAATTCATCTCAAACAAATGGTAATAACTTTGAAAGGGTAAAGTTGTTTAATGTTACAGAATATGTTAATATGATTGTTTTTAGAGTGTATACATGTATACATAAAGATGAATGATATTTTTTTAGCAATCTACCTGGTAACATACATCTAATTCATCATCCATTGTTCAGTTATATAGAGGTGATATTTCACCCGTTTGAAATTATTTGTTGCTTTGACAGCTAATATTTGTACTCTAATTGGTTGTGGGTGGCCTCTATTGCAGATACCAGGGATGGTAAATGTAGATTTTGCTGATGTGCGAGCTATAATGGCAAATGCTGGTTCATCTCTAATGGGGATAGGAACTGCAACTGGTAAGTTTTTAATGGCTCTTCTCTGCATCTAATCAAAGATAGCTTCTTGTATTTTTAACTGATCGAAATTCCATTTTAAGAGAAGCACCCATTTTTCATCTCAGCTGAGGGCAGCTGTTATATTTTAATCACCATTTTTCTTCGGAAATCAACAGTACCTGCATACATTAGCAGTAAATTTTCTCATATTGTGAGTTGATTAGTAACAATCTCATACCACTTACTTGCACAAGCAAAAATGTAAGTTGTAATCTGGACATCAAATTTCAAGCACTGTTGACTCATGTTCTCATTCCTGTATGATCTTGATGCGCACACACTTCAACACTGTCAGAAACAGATACTTATTCTTGCACGCAGGTTAGAGATAGTTTCCATTTCCCACTCAAGTTAATACTGATCTCTTATTTAGATTCAATGTTAAGTCTGTTATACATTGGAATTTGGAACAAAACTGTGATGTAACAAGAAATCATTTACACCCATGTCAGATAAAGGATTTTGACGACTCTTGTAATTTGCTTAAAGATGTATCTACCAAGCTAGTTTGACCTTGAATTGGTGATCACATCTTGATCTAGTTTGATACAACATTTCTGAGTCATTTGTCGATGCTTCGTTTCTTATAGGGAAGACCAGGGCAAGAGATGCTGCATTAAATGCTATCCAATCACCTTTACTAGATATTGGTATTGAGAGGGCCACTGGAATTGTGTGGAACATAACTGGCGGAAGTGATTTAACCTTGTTCGAGGTTTCTCTTTCTCTTTCTCTCTCTGACTTCATTTATGTTATACCCTGAACTTCATGCTTGCGATTACAACAACTCAAATAACATAATCTCATGTGCTCGAAATTGTGAGGAAAACCCTTTTAGGTGATAAAAGGATTGTAAAATAGAACCTGTACCACCACTCTTGAAGGACATTTTTTAGATGGTAGCAGAAGTTGTGATACAGTTCATAACGAAAATTAGATACTTTTTGCAATTAATTCCCATATAATGTTGTGCTGAAATGCAGATATATGTGCTGTTCGCCTATTTTCCCCTTGATTTTTGAACTTTGTAACTGGAATTATAGTTTATGCAGTTGCTGTTATGAGGTGTACATGGCCCATAGAATTCTTAATTCCCACCTCCTAAAGTTGTGCCTGATTTGCACTTTTTCTTACTTACAGTCAGTCAAGATAGTAAGTAAACTAAAATGTGGAAGAGACAGAGTCGCTTTTATTTTACCTTAGGCTGTATTAAGAGTTGTCATTTTCTGTATATTCATGAGATGGCTCTTTCTTCATAATTGTGCAGTTTTCTTAAGTGGTTATGATCATGCTTTTCTACGGTTAATATGACAATTATCATGCTCTTTAGTCTTCTTTGGAAATTCTCACAGGTAAATGCTGCGGCAGAGGTTATATATGACTTAGTTGATCCAACTGCCAATTTAATATTTGGAGCAGTTATAGATCCATCACTCAGTGGTCAAGTAAGTTCTGCTTCATCTTATACCTAGCGAGAGTGGCACATGGATCAAATGCTTGCATCTGAATCTCATTTTGCATATTTTATCTCTTTGAATGCCAATGTTGTTGGAGAAAAAAAAAGGACAGTCAATCTTGGACTGCTGGCTAACCTTGCAGTTCAAAAGATTAGGTTGCATGTTACTTTGATTTAAATAACAATTCTTGAGAAGATAACGATTTCATTGTGCGCGTGTGGGTGGGTGGGCGTGCAAGCATTCCTAATATCATTATGATCTTGACATTGTAATTATTTTAATCTGTTTTTCTTCATTCAGGTCAGTATAACTCTCATTGCCACGGGGTTCAAACGCCAAGATGATGGTGACGGGAGGCCCCTCCAGGTACTGATTCCACCTCTCTTTGTCACGACCCAAATTGGTCCATGACCGGCGTGTGATTGTAGGACCACACCAGCCTACTATCGAAACTTGATAATGATATATATATTTATATGCCCAACAGAAATAATGGAATAGCGATATGGATTGAATGGCTTGAACAAGCCTAATTAAGCATATAGATGAGGCAAATAGATAACAACTAGCAAGTATTGATTTAAACAAATACCGACAACTGGTAATAGTGAAGCTTCTATGATCTTCAATAGTACAAAACAATCCTTTCCTTTTTCTATTTTCTTACACCATTCAATTTAGCTATGGTGTAATTAAACACTCTCTCTCTCTCTCTCTCTCTCACACGCACACATTGCGAACTAATTTTGTGGGATTCTGGCAACAAAATGCAGGGAAGTCAACTATCACAGGGAGACGTTGCTCTTAATATCAACAGAAGATCGGCATCTTTCACTGAAGGAGGATCAGTGGAGATTCCCGAGTTCCTGAGGAAGAAGGGGCGTTCTCGCTATCCAAGAGTTTGAATAATTTCCCGAGTTCTTCCTTGATTTGGCATCCCTTCCTAAGGGATCTAAAATGCACACCTTTGTAGGTATAAATTCCACATCTCAGCCTTTGTAGCTGGTTTTTAGCTTTTAGATATCAGAGAATCTATTATTGTTCGAGTTGTAGGATCTCCGGAATATAAGTTCTAGATTTGTGCCTCAACCTCTACTACTGAGTACCATCCTTCCTAGCCATTTCTTAAGTTAGAGCTTCTTTTGGTTGATATGTTTTGAATAAATCTGATTGGTTTGTACAGCATGTTTTAGATTTCAAAGGATCTTGTGCCGGTTGTGTATTTTGTCGTTTGTGTCAAATTACTTGAAATAAAGGTAATGAGGAAAATGATTAATTACCCTTCTTAATCTGTATAAACATAGTTTTTTGTAATCTTGAATAGAAGATGGAAGGAAACGAAGAAATCATCTGTTGACGTCCGAAAAATCAACATCTTCTTGCACCTCTTGCAAACCCTAGTTTCAAGAGAAAAGAGCATTGTAGTATTTGTTATCAACATTTTGGGGATTATGATCATGAACTTCAACTATAGTAGTTCTTGTGAATGAAAAACGGAGAAATAAATAGGAATGTATGGAACTATTTTTTTTTATTTATATAACAGGAACTTTTGAACCTGTAAAAAAGGACTTCCCATTACTTTAAGGTTAACCGGTAAGTGCATGTGAAAAAGGAGTCTTGTCCACCATTTAAAGTCGACACGAAATTAGTTTGTTTAGACTTACACATATTGTAATTGTATCGTGTTCGTGTAGAGTCTACAAAACACACATCATTGATTAGATGTGTTGTGACTCGCCCAATACGTACACTTAAGGGCATAATGGTAAATTAGTTCTAATGACGTGCCAAATGTGCTGGATAATGTCGTGTTGAACATGTTGATTTGTGTTTGTGGGCTCAGTTTCGAGCCTTGGTGTTGATACGCTCGCTGACCCCAAAAAAAAGTGTTGTGTTCATAAACGTGTCATGTTTGTGCTCAACTGTTCAACACGATTACGGAACTTATAGTCAACTTTTACCTCTGACACATGAATTGCTAGCTCTACTCAGTACTCACCATTATTCAACATCAATATCCAAGAGCACAACATCAGCAGCAACATTTCACAAGCGAGATAGTGACCACTATAGTAGAAGACGAAGAACAGGCACCAAGAACTGGGTCTTCTTCATCTTCGACCCAAGAAAATTACTCTCAATTGATCAGAGATTATACAGATGAAGATCAATAACCCGCCATTAATAACATGGTCACATCATCATGAGTTGGGCTACAAGGAGCTCCATCAGAGAGCAAAACTGTACATCTCTTTTATCAACTTCAACTCCTGTGAATAAATAATGGCATATGCCTGAGCCAACTGTTAGTACAACCACAATTTAATAATATTAAAAGCTCAATTCAACTTCTCAATTTTCCATAGCTGCAAGACATATAAAATGCATTTCTACAATTTTATATATCCTACAATGTTTCGAACAATACACATCAGAATCAAACATTCGTTTCGAGTTCCATCAAGGTACAGATGACAGCTTCCATATCTTTATGGTCCCATCGTCACTAGCAGATGCCAGATAGGGGTTTTCCTGATAAGTTCCAACCACATTAATCAGAACATGAAGACAGAGAGAAGTAACAGCGTTTAATACAAAATATAATGGATTCGTGCAAGAAAACTAAACTAGCTACCAGTTCAAAAGGGCACTATTTCGGATAAAGTGGCGGAACAGGGGCTCAGAAAAGTAAATCATTAAGAGGCCAGCATAAAATTCAAATACCATATTCATATAGGATGTGTCTTACCCCGGGGCTCCACTGCACTGAGTTCACATCCATGTCATGCGCCTTTTCTTTCTTCAAAAGTAATTTATATGAAGGTCCATCGATCTACAAGGAAGTTAATTCATTGATACTTCAGAAGTCAATCGGAGAAGCCAATAAAACCAAGTACTTGACCTTTTGTATAGTTCAATTGCTTTATTTATGCATTTTAAGGGTTTTCTGCTTCAGCACCAGGAAATTATAACAAATGTCAGATCATGCCTGTGTAACCCTTCCAGTTTATAATCAAAACAGCACGCATCAATAAGCTAGTACAAATATTAAGCCTCCAAGGCATCAGAAAGGGTTTATCTCTATACTATAATACTAACAAGAAAACTTCAATGATTTAGGATCAGGAAATGAAGATAGTGTTGGATAGTTAACAAAGATAATCTTCAATACAAAATATATACTCCCCTCAGTAATATAACGATTAGTAGCTATCAAGACAGGGAGAGCTGATGTCTTTGAAAATAATTTGATTAGTGATACAAGAAATGCTGAAACTAATTTGTACTGTTTATAAGGTTTTGATCTTTGAAATGATTGACTAAAGATAAGAGAACAGATGAAGCACTCAACGTGATAGTTATGGGTGTGCACATATGAATAAGATGACAATTTTGGTGTAAAATGTCATTTGAGTCCCTTGTGAAATTGCTTGAAAAACAAAGGGAATTAGAAATCTAACGGAGAACATATTAGTTGTTTTAACACAATAAATATCAAAGACAACATGCCAATCATAAATTTAGCCATTTATTTCCAGGAACAATGATGACAGTAGGGCACGGACTATGATGGGATATGTGAATTATTGACATTGAATGAGAGAGCAAAGGGAGATTAATTACCGAATCATCTTTGTTCTCAACAAAAAATCTTATAGCATCATCAGCTGCTCCAGTGGCAATAATACCTTCCCTGTTGCAATCACATATCCAGTATAATAAGTTGTATTAAAAGGACGAGAGAGAGAGAGAGAGAGAAAAACAATCTAAAATAATACAAAAGAAAAGCACTTTCTATAGAGTGAATGCTACTTGAAAGTTACCATTACCAATGGTTTCTAGAATTTGACAGTTTATCTCGAGTCATTCGACCAAATTGCATAATCCTTGAAATATTTATAAATGGATTTATTTTACTATATCAGCTTTCTTTCATGCGGGATTCGTTCTGGTTCAATTCCAATATTTTTACTAGAATTGGACTAAAAACAGTTCGGATGTGGTATATGATGAATTTATTTCATAAAAGAATCAGTTTAAACTTAAAACACATGACAAACACTCAGGTCACTCAGTATTGAGCTTTGGAAAACATAATGTAACCATTGCTCAAGAGTGTGTTGGTGATTCCTAGAACAAGATAGAGAATGTTGGTTGATATAATTTACACAGCAGAACTCAAAGTCCGCGTAGACTGGTAAGATGAACATATATGAGATTGAGCATGTTGCTTAGTCACTACCTTGACCAATGAACTGAAAAAATTGTCCTATCATGGTAGCCAGTGAGAGTGCACAGATGATTCCTGAAAAAGAAAAACCCATAAAAAGAAGCAGAGTGTAAGTGTACTGTGTACATGTTAGACAAATTTAAAACAAAAGTTTACCGAAAACCTTACTAGCATTAAGTAACAAGATATGAATAAATAATCTATTGTGGTACATGAATTTAAATTCTTTGCTAGGAATGCTATGGATAGTGGCAGAGCCAAGGTTCATGCCCTTACTATGAGGCATTTTTACTAAAACATCTGACCTGGCTCATTCATTAGGCTGACGAAGAATGACATCAGTTGCTCAACCATAGGTGTGAAGTGGGTTTGTTCTCACCGAGTTTCACTCCCGGTGGAATGATATGAAACAATTAATAACTTTTTAAAGTGAGTAATTATGTATTAAAGTCGCAGGCAAAATTAGGTACTTAAGGCACAGAGTCTTGAGTTCCTGATTGCCCACAGACTGCACCTTTAATCAAAAGTAAGGAACTTTTGCACTATTGTTACTGATTATTGTGAACAAATCCTACAGTATACATAATCACATGTTATCTTTGAAATGCTTTGCTTTTCTTCCTTAGGATCATGCACGATTATCTCCTATAAGCAGTTGATACAATGTCTGCATGAATTTCATATGACTTAACCTTGATATGATAACTAAAACCAAACCAATACAAATCTTGTAACTATTACTAGTAGGACATCTGAAAGAATATCATGCAGTTAACAAAGAGAGAGATCAAATATACATATGTAACATGTACTCACCAAGGTGCATAACCATCACCAGAGTGCATCCTTAAGCTGTCTGTTTCCCATATCTTTACGGTCAGATCATCACTGCATAATCAGTTACTGAATTTTGATATTGATAGCATTTCCAGGATATAATAAGGGGGCAAAAGGGGAAATCTGATCAGTGGGCAGGAAATGAGAGAATACATACCTACAGGTAACTATTTTGTCCCCAGTAGCATTAAAAGAAAGGGCCCAAACTGTAGAAGAGTGACCACTGAAAGAAACCGGACGGGTTGAGTTAAGGCTAACAACAAATGCAATGAAAAGAATTGCCAATACTTTAGCAAATTTTACTAAGCCCACGCAGAAGAACTTAAGTTCTAACATGTGACAATGTAAAAGAAAAGAATCATTCCTTCACGTGCTTGTAGTTTAGAGAGAGAGTGAGAGATTAAGGTATAGTACTTGTTAGCTTCACCTAAAGTTTGAACACAGTGCCAATCGTCACTGTCTCCATCCTCTGCCCAAACCTGTATGTAGCAACACATCGACCATAGATCAATATTATGGTATAATCTTGTTGACAGAAAATGAAAACAGCAAAAAGCTAAACCATGTTACAGAACTTGTAGAAAAAATAGAAAATAAGAACGCCACATTAAATAGGGATACCTTTATAGTGTTATCATAACTGCAAGAGAACAAAACATCCATGGTCGGATGCCACTGAACCATTTTCACATCTTGTGTATGACCTTGCAACACCGAAACACACTCATATTCATTCCCTGGCTGCACTTCCCAAATCCAAACTGATTTATCTCGACTGCAAGTTGCAAGGAGAGACCCAGATGCATTCCAAGAAACACTTTTAACTTCATTTTCATGACCCTACAGACAAATAAGTGTATCAAATATCCAAGTTATTTGAGTAGACTGAAACATTAACGAGAAAAATGACTGTTTTTAAAATAGTGCACCTCCAAAGTAGATACACACTCAAAATCACCCCCAACATTCTCCCAAATAGCAGTGGTGGCATCGAAACTCGCTGTAGCCAATAATTTTCCAGATGGTGACCAAGCACAAGACCGCACAGTCCTAGTATGTGTTTCCTCCAGAACCGCCTGATCACAACAAAAATCAACAACTTCCATTACAGAAGAATTCAAAACTTCAACTTTTCACAATTCCAATTCAGGTTTCTCTACAATCCAAATAGATTCAATACCCAAAGTAGAGCTCAGCTCAACTATGCACATTTTGCACTTTTTTTAATCATCATTCAATACTCAGTAAAGCACAACTTTCAGCATAAAAAAAAAAAGTAAACTATGCTACTGAACTGATCAAACTGTCATTTCTCTGCAATTTCTCAGGAAACAAACATATGCTAGAGAGACAAACCTTGCAATTCCAATTACCAGTAGAGGAGGCCTGCTCCCAGATTCTGACAGTCTTGTCACCGCTGCAAGAGGCGAAACCCGGCGGGATCCCGGCGACTCCGGTGGCCGGATTCCAGGCGAGGCTCCACACTCGATCGGTGTGGCCTTCGAGCCTCTGAATCTCCTTCAGCTCGAACTCTCCGTCCACGAACTCCATCGCAGAGACGATCTAACCAATATTTCCGGTTCGGTCCGATTGGGCTTTTGTACTGAAATGATAAGAATCGAAGAGTTGGATTCTGATGATCTTTTTCTCTTTATTTTTGGGCTTTGAGTCGTAGGGTTAGGGAACGGTGACGACGAAGGTGAAATGTACGCGCCATATACGCGGATGGGGGAGGATAAGCGCCGCCGGAGGCGCGTGGAGTACTCGTGCCAAGATGTCTGTCTCTCCAGTTCCATAAATATGTCACGTGGCCGTGTATTTCAAGTACGTCTACGCGCGCGTGAGAGCTGAGTTTTATAATAATTGGGCCTTCGAGCCCATAAAGATCCGGCCCTCGGAGATTTCGGGTCAAGCGACCCGAAAATGCTCGGCCACGCCATTTTCATGGAAATTCAAAAGCTCTGGAAAACCTAGGCAAAATCTGAAACGCGAGAGAGATCAGAGAAGAGAAAGGTCAAGCAAAATCAGGAGCGAAATCACCATGGATTCAGTGGCTCGGAGATCAGGAGGAGGCCTTCTCGAGGGTCTGTACAGAGTGTTGATGCGCCGGAACTCCGTCTACGTCACCTTCATCATCGCCGGAGCTTTCGTCGGGGAGCGGGTGAGTCCGTCGATTAGGGTTACGGTTTTGTTGGTTATTTTTATCATTTCAGTGTTTATTATATTTTGTGGTTCATGTTTTGTTTGGCAACCGTTGAATCTCTGTTAGGTCTGATTAGCTATAAATTAAGCAAGGGATTTGAATTTTTAGTTTAATTTGTACAATTGATATATCTTTGTGATTAAAGATTGTTTTGTTTGAAATGCTGTAGTCTAGAGGAGAGACGGATGGAACTAATTTTTTGTTGGTTGATATCTACATTTAGACTGGCTGATGATTTGTTAGGTTTGATTTGGTTACTCAGTTTTGTGTTTTCAGATTAATGTAGCTTGAGAAAGATTAAATTAACTAGAACTATGCTTGTTGTGGCTTGTAACTTTCTGTTTGGTAATTTAGTTGAGTGAAAGGTGTTGGATATGCTTTAGATAGTGTTGGTATTAGAATTTTTGTTCAGTAATGTGAATCAAGAATCAGAATGAGAATGGCTTTGGAATGGGAAGCTCATTCTCATTCACATTCTTGACTTCCATTCCCTTTTCAAAAAAAAAAATAATAATAATAATCTAATCGCTACCTTAGCACCTTTGTTTGTTTACACTCATGCTGTGCAATGTGGGGCTTGTGTCATGCAATGTAGCTGAATAGCTGATTATTTCAAATGTTTATGAATTTTGGAATGAATAGGAGTTCTCATAAAAATTGGTTTATTGGGTGCAGGCTGTGGATTATGGAGTTCAAAAGCTCTGGGAACGCAACAATGTTGGGGTAATGGATCTTCTATAATATTTCTTCTCTTTGCTAAATTCAATATAGATCTTGTGAAAGTTTTAAATTATAATCTTCTTAGGATGTATCTGGCTTTTCTTTCATTATGTTTGTTTGCATTATGCATGTGTCCGTTGTGGATTTTAACTGATTATGATTGAAGAACTTGGAAGTAAATATGCTTTTATTCGTAAATGTATCATTTAATGTGAGTTGTTATAGTTTCTGGTTAAAAGGTGATTATATAATCTTGTTTTAAGTTAGAGGAATGATCTATAATAGAATGAGACTATTGGTGAACTTGGAAAGTATTGAAATGCTTTCAGAATATGATTATAAAAAGCCACTCGACATTTTCCACTTATACATAGATAGGATGTGTTGTCTTTTGAAGATGAATTGCATTTTGTTAGTGTGCACTGTGCGGTTTAAATTACAATTAATTGTGAAAGCAGTAGCTTTGAGTGTTACCTGTGATCAAAATCTCTGAAGAAAATTAAAACGATAATAGTATTGTTAGTTGTTACTGCATCTAGCAAGAAATCCTCTTGATCCAGATATTATCATATAACTGAGTTGTATCATTGCAACAGCTGGAGAAGAGTATCCATGAGTGAGAATCATTATAAATTTACATGAGATAGTTGCCATCACTATCAAGATTATTAATTACATAAAGGTATGGAAATGATTTTATTTCTTACTCTGAATTTTGTAAGTTTAGTGACCTTAGAGATGTGTACAAGGTACATAACTTTTTGGAGGTTGCATTAATACTCCCTCCGTCTCAAAATGAGTGTTCACTTTCCCATTTTTGTTGAGATTAAGGAGAAGTTAGTTAGTATTGAACTTTTTCCCTAATGCCCGATAGTGCTTGTGTGGTAACAAAAGTCAAGGGATTTTAACTAATTTATCTTAGAGATATTTTTGATATTTCATGCATAACCAACCAACCAAAAATAGAAAATAGGCATTCATTTTGGGACGGAGAGAGCAACACTTGGCTTAACAGTGAAGATAACACTTGAATCTCGATAGGGTGAGGAGGGGAATACGATTCATGTAGTAGACCCCAACATTGTTTCAAAAATGACTTGATCTGTGTTTAAAGATATTATATTTCACCGTTTTTGGTCGTTGATCTTGCTTTATGCCTTTACCATGAGGTTGCTGAGAATATGATACTTTGATCTTCAGTATTTGTGTTACTGAAATTCCAACTGGATTGTCAATGGCTCTGACCCTTTCTCTATTGTTAATATGATTTTGTTGTCATGCTGCAGAAACGTTATGAAGACATTTCAGTTTTGGGGCAAAGGCAATCTGAAGAATGAGTCTTTGAACTCCATGCCCTGGGAGGCTCGGACCATAAGCTGAAGATCTCTGCATTTGTTTGGCATTTTGCAAATAATTGACGTATTTTTGGGTGTATCCAATATACTTTCAATCAATATCTTGTTCAATTGAGTGGTTGGAATTGTTAGATTGGCAAGAAATATGATCCAGTTTATCCGGTAATATTGCAATTATGTTCATAGTTGATGTTTTCTAAATGATAACTCAACCGAGAAACCTGCGGCAATGACCATTTAAGTTTCATATTTTAAAGTTTTAAAACTATTTTGGGTTAATTACGAAAGTTCGGAGACTAAATGGGGGTCCAAACTTGAACTTTTGGGTGTGTCTATGAAAAATCAAGAACATGAACTTTTGAATTCTTTTGGTATTAGCTTAATATGAGAAACAGATATTATATATTGGGGTGTTCAACTCGAGTCAATTTTAAAGGTATTCTGGCTCCTTGCCTCCTATAGCTCTGCAGTAGCGTCGAATCAGGACCAAAATTCGACCACATTACCAAACAAACTACATAGAACCTCCTTCCAATTTTGCTGACATGACACCTCCTTCTAACTTCAAATATAGTTACCAAACAAGCGACTCACAAAAGTATAATCTAACGACACTAAGGCAAGTGCCCACACCACAAGAAGTGCAAAGACGTGCCCACATTTCAAAGACGTGAAAAGAATCATATTTTACTTTTGCAACACAATCTTTAAAAATCTACCTTGATTGCCCATTACGAGCAATCAACCAAGAGTAAGTGAGACTTCACGCAATTCATAATCAACTAGCAAGCATCGAGAAAATTATGAGGAAAACACAAGTAGAGAGTAAATGAACATAGCACAAACAATTTACTAGTTTCAATTAGTATGTGAGAGTGAGACTACAAAATTTACTAGTTACATTTAGTGAGACTACAAAATGGTGTGTATACGTTCAATAAATGAAGACGGTAGGGCTGAGTAAACCTGACAAGTACACAGTGACAGATTGATAGCAATAGTATCAGCTCATTACATCAAGAAAGAATGAGGCAGATGTGTTTACAAGCAAATCATGCTTATTGGAAAAAAAATCAAGTATACACGAGTTTTAATGACTCATTATAGCTGTACTTAGCTACCTTTTAGCCGTGCAAAGAAACAGCGATGAGGAAGGTGTCCGCTTTAACTATTGTTTCACCATGAAAGAACTTTTACAACTGCACCCACCCACTGCACTCGGATTTGTAGTTACCTGCACAGGAAACTATGGTTTAGACAACTGAATCACTTAAAAGACAAGTGTCATTGAGGGTGTTCCCAATGACCGTCAGCCTAATCCCACACAAAAATCATAATTGGAATCAGAAAACATAAACATATATTTGAGTACAATATCGTGCATGATAAGGTTTCTATACCAACTAAAATCTTCAAGAAGTGTGAGATTTAAAGGCAAAAGATGGATACATTCTTCAAGATCAAGAAAATTATCGAAACTGATTATGAACGTATCAATGGACTGTGTATATACAATATGTAGAAGGGTTGCGAGGAAGGGGACTTCGAGTTGGATAGGATGATAGGAGACCAAGTACATGATTTTCCATCTTTATAGGTGAGAATTATTACTCCATCCGTCCCAAAATAAATGTCTTGGTTTCCATTTTGAGAAAAATTAAGAAGTTAGTTAATGATGTATATTTCTTATAATCCCATGAACATGTTCTTTAAAAAACTTAAGAGATAATAACTTATTATAGGGAACTATTGGTAATTTATGCATAACTAACTTTCTAAAAAACACTCATTTTGAGACAAAAATACAAGAGAAACATAACACTCATTTTGGGACGGAGGGTGTACTTCTTATTTCCCCCTTAGAAGGAAAAGCCTTCAATTTCCAATATTTACAGAGTTGTTGAGTATAGAACCATGGTAGCATCTGCAAGTTGAAGGGAGAAAACATCGTACATAGCCACATAGGGCATCAATGGAATGTTGCACATGTTTAAATATACATTTCATAATCTTTATCCAACAGATCTCAAACAGTCTTTGGTGTCAACTTCCATGTGCAATACTATAGCAAAATACGAAGTTTCACCATATCCACAGTTAACTGCACTTCAACAAATTAAATGTGCCATTTGGGCTAAATTATTTGTAATGAAAATGAGAATAAAAAATGGGAATGGGAGCGATATTACCATTCCTGAGTCAATTTCATGACCAAAAAGGCATATTCCAAACAAAAACAATGGTAATCTGATTCTCATTCCTAAACAAAAATTCTAATCCAAACGCTGCCTAAAGTTCTTTGACAATTATCATAATTTAACCCTTCTCCAACCCTTTACTTGAACCGCTGTTCGAATACCAGTATACCTTGGCCATACTCAATTTAAGATGTAACAACTTAATGTCACTAGACAGCAAAACGTTAAAAATTGTTAGAAGATTTTTATCTTCTAGTTGGATGGTCCTCTCTAAACTTCATATCGAGTAATATACCTCATATATTATCTCATTTAGTCATTTTAGCTACTTATATTTAACTTTTTAAAAATCTATACGATTCAAGGTCATATTCTGCAATCACCTTGCATCAAAATATTGTTCTTCTGTACGTACATGAAAAGGTAGTGATGCTCAACTAAACTCTAAACTCATTCATATTGGTGATGATGTTGTAAGTCGGCAATCCAGGAGAGATTAAACCTTCCAAAAGGTTTTTTTTTTTTGCCATCTTTAGCAATGTCACCAAAGGACGGAAAACCTCTACACCCTACCGTAGTACTGTTATCAGAAAACTAAACATAGCTAATCTAGACTAGTTTGTTCAAAATATAATACACAAAGCCTACACTCATGAACAACCTTTCTACAACAATGGATTGCCAACCAACACCCATCAGGCCAAATCGGTTTAAGGCGCTTGGATCCCCTCAAAGGTCTCAAGTTCGAGCCCCATCATGGTGTTTGTATCGCCGATAAAAAAAACAACAATGGATTGCCAATTCTAGCTAACTCATTATAGCCATGCCTGAATAAACTAATATCATGGACCTTGCATACTGAATTAGATATAATGACTCACCACGAATGCAGAACGGATCAACTCCTCAACATAATCAACAGTTGCTCCTTTCACAAAATCATATGATATGTTATCGACCACCAATTTAACTCCTTCCGTCTCGAAAATCCTATAAAAGTTAAAGAATACAAGACAGGTCAGAACAAAAATAAACGTATCAAGCGATTTTAAAACTTAGTTTCATGATTAAAAAAATCAAATACAAGGCTATGAGTCAAAAGGTGGATACAAACTTATCATCAGGGTTGGTTTTGCTATCCAGATCAAAAACGTATTGGAACCCCGAACATCCACCAGTTTCTACACTCAATCGAAGCAATTTCTCTTTAGCGGACTCTTCACTCGCTTGCAATTCTTTCATTCTCTGTAAACCATTCCTAACGTCAATGAAAATGATGCAATAATAAACACGTAAGAAGACAGGCATGTTCATGAGGTCTCAAATCAAATCCAGCCAATCCTAGTTAATGACTCAATTCTAACAAACAAACAAAAAATTGCCAACATATTGCTTAAAAATGCAAGAGGAGACAATCCATTGCTAAGTTTATGTTTCACAAAACAAAATACCAAAGACATCATCAGGTTTTCTCAATGAAGTTCCAACTATTCAGGTTCCAAGAAAGCTGGAGGACAAGAAACATATAAGCTGTTTCAACATCGAAATAATGAATTTTCACACCAATTGAAGCCATGTCAAGCTCAGTACAACGTGGGTCTTTAATTCCTCAGGTCCAAATGATTGATAAGCCAAGTGGGAAGTTACAAGAGCAAAAAAAAAAATCCAAACTTTTTTTCATTTTCGGGCATTTTCTGAGAACCCAGATGGAGCAAAAACCATCGGAAGCTACCAATCCCAAAAACACAAAAACCCCATAAATTCACGAGAGATAGAGACCGTACCCTTATGCAATTTTCAGACATGTGCACAGAATCTGGAGACGTAGACGGAGAAGGAGAAGCTGATTCGCGAAGAGCCGAAGAAGAAGTAGAGGAACTGAGAAGCCTCCGATTCTCTCGAATTCGAGCTCTCGCGTACGGTGCGAGGCGTTGAAGCAGCGATCTCGACGACATGGCCTCTCTCTCTCTCTCTCTCTCTCTCTCTACAGCGTCGTCGTCTTATTTTCGAATGGAGCTCGTGCCCAACACGACAGCCTAGTGTGATTTGTCGAAACTACCCACGAATATTCTCATTATTGACACTCATATTCTCGACCTAGCAATTAACCGTTGCTCCTTTTCGTATCAGTAACACTGAAGAACCCATCGGCTCCCATTTCCGACTGAAGCACTCCTTTTTCCGGCGCCGGCGTCCTCCGGAAATTCCGTTCGACGAGTCTGGTCATCGAGGTACTGATCAATTTACCGATCGATCCGTTTTCTTCTCTCTTTTTTAGCGTTAATTTTCTCGTTTCGTGACCTAATAACTTCCCAAATCCTTTATTGTTAATTTCGTTGTGGGTTTTGTTAATTTTTCACATTTGTTGTGTTTTGCGGATCAAATGTGTGTACTTTTTCTCCAAATCCATCATTTAATAAAGGGCATGCATTGTTTGGTGTGTGTGAGAGAGATCTGTAAATCGCTATTGTTCCAAAGGAGATCTTTAGTTTCATATTTTTCTATGAATTAAGTGAAGTAAAGCTAGCAAATTAATAAGTTGGACAAATGCTTCTAGCTGTTGAAAATTATGAGTGAAATTTTCAAAAGAAAGTTGCAAGAATCTATAGGATAAGCAGAACACATGTGGAGTGAGTTTGTATTGGACATTTGATGTTATAATACGGCCAAATGTTTGTTGGTATTTCATGGAACGTAGCTAAATTACAAATGGGATTGTTCTGCTTTTTTAACTGAACGGATCAAATATGGCAGAATGTCTGGTTAAGGATCGTGTGAAACCCTTTGCTTTTGTCACCAGATGTTTTCACAATTGTAAAGATTCAATTTTTTTATGTATAAACAGTTGTTTGGACTTCATCTTCCATGGAGCCTTAGTTAAGAGTTTCTTGGTATTATAGCTTGGTGATGCTACTTCTGCCATGCATTTGATCTTAGAAACTTTTGAAATGATGGAAAGTTGGAGTTAGAAGAAAAGATTACTCGGTTTTAGGAAATATTATTTTGGTATGTTTCGGAGAATTCTAGAAATGTGGTTGAGCAGTAGAGAAAACTTCACTGTTGAAGTATTGAATGTTCCATCCTTATTTATATAGAATGATGTTTTTAGTTATTACGATTTACGCATCAAATTGAAAATGAAGTCCAATTCAAATTGAAATTTTGTTCTCGGTTTTGTCCTTGTCTCATATAAGCAGGCTAATTGACAGAGATGCAGAGCAGTGATTCATCCAATAAAGAAGAAATTTTTCAAGTCCGAAAGTTAGAGATCTCGGACAAAAACAAGGGCTTCATAGAGCTGCTTCGCCAGTTAAGCGTTTGTGATTCTGTATCCGATAAGGAATTTGAGGAGCGATTTCGTGAACTGAGCTCCCTTGGTGATGACCATGTTATTTGCGTAATTGAAGATGGTCATTCCGGGAAGATTATTGCAACGGGTAGTGTGTTCATCGAGAAAAAATTCCTCAGGAATTGCGGTAAAGTTGGGCACATTGAAGATGTTGTGGTTGATTCTAGTGCTAGAGGGAAACATTTAGGGAAGAAAATAATTGACTTTCTCTCAGATCATGCCCGAACTATGGGATGTTATAAGGTGATTCTTGATTGCAGTGTTGAAAACAGGGTGTTTTATGAGAAATGTGGCTTCAAGCCAAAAGAAATTCAAATGGTGATGTACTTTGTTTGAGAAACAGTATATAAATAAGAGTCATTTCACCATTTTTCTCAACAATTTGTATGTGGAAACCTATCTTCGAATGCTTTGGATAATGGTGAGAGATTGAGAATCTTGTTCACCGAACCGTCTTTTATGTTGTACTCTAAACTATTATGGTCATTTTTCAGTATAACAGCTATAGTTTTCCTATTCTCAACATTCTGAAACAGATGCATGTTCATTGGCATTTACATAAATGATTGTGAAATTGTGTACTTGTGATGCTCATCTTCAGTATTTTTCTTTGCATGTAACCAACTTCAGAGCATTCCAGTAAATTTGAGCCTGTTATGGTTTAAAATTATGTTCATGTTATGACCGTGCAGCGGTGTGCAGTGTGTTAACATCTAGACAAGACGCAAAACAACAAGATATTTGATTTATGACATGCGCACACTTAAGAAAACAGTGAATTTAGGCGATAATGTTGTTGTATTTTAAATTTGACCAATAAAACGGTGGAACTTGAAATTCTAATAATTAAAAATATATTTTTAACTTATTTGCATGTCACATGAACATTATGTCAATATATTGTATTGTTTATTTAATTTAAAAAACTCTTTGAACCCTAATTACCCCACAACTTTGATCACTTTTGATCGGCATTGCTTCCTTGATCGCGACAACAACATATCACCAATATGAACATGTTGTCCGATTATTAGCTCCAACAATTTGAATCAAATTAAAGAAAAATGGATATTTAAGGGACCATTTTAAAACATTTTCCAAATAATAAATTTCATATCCAAAATCCAAATCATGAATTTGAAATCAATTTGAAGAATATGAGTTATCTATTAGAAAAAACCTTCAATGTTATCATAATATCTTGTTTGTAATTCAAAATTTTGCTTAGATAATTATTTTATAATGATATGTATGAGTGTGTCTTCGTGCTATTTCTATCAACCTCTTTCGAGACGAGTGAAATATATAAAAGGCTCGTGGGTTGACGATGCGTCTATTGTAAGCCAATTCGATTAAAAAAAAATGTTTTTACATGTAAAATCATACTTGTATTTTTTTATGCGAAGCTTCTAATTAAACTAATGGATTGATAAGATATACTATGGTCAATTCTACAACAAATACGATATTTTCACGTAAAGTCATACATGTGTTTTTTCATGTGGAGCTTCTGAACCTCTGCTAGTTAAAAAGTAAAACGAAAATAATAAGTTACTAAAAATGCCACTTAAAAAAGAGTCAAACAATGCCACATCAGCTACACAAGTGATCATAAGCATGGTCTCATCAGATCCTAAACAACCAAACAATCACATTATGTTTCCTAAATCGTTTCAAACTTGTTTTGCTTGCCAAACAAGATACCTCTAATCACACTTCAAAACCAAAAACCAAAACCAAAACCATCTCTTCTCCGAACAATGGCCGAACCTCAAGAAGACAGAATCACCGATCTACCAGACCCCATTTGCCGCCACATTCTCTCCCTCCTCTCCACCAAAGACCGAATCGTAGCCGCCTCACTCTCCTCCAACTGGAAGCTCCTCTGTTCTTCACTCCCCTTCCTCCAATTCCGCCTCCAATGTCGCCAAAACCACCCCGTCTCCGTCGTCCACACTTGGATCTCCGACGCAATCGATCGCCAAATCCCTCACATCGATCTCAATTTCGCCATTTCAGAGCCCCTGGAACTCCCTCTCAGCCTCTTCAAATCGGACTCTCTCGTCTCTCTCATACTGAACCCTAACATCGTAATCGATCTCAAAACCCTCGCCGCCGCTTCGATTTCGCTGCCGAATCTCAAGATTCTTCACCTCAATTCGATCCGCTACAAGGACGACGACGAGGCTGTTCAGTCTCAGTCTATGGTTGATATTTTATCGGCGTGTCCGGAATTGGAGGAATTGGTGATTCGGAGATTTGCTGGAGATAATTTGTGGACTCTGCGAGTGGTTTCGCCCAAATTGAAGAGATTGACGATTGATTTTGCCAAG
Organism: Pelargonium nanum; assembly: GCA_036897485.1. Lineage (NCBI taxonomy): Eukaryota > Viridiplantae > Streptophyta > Magnoliopsida > Geraniales > Geraniaceae > Pelargonium > Pelargonium nanum. The sequence goes on along the minus strand of JAYMTF010000761.1, from coordinate 3,550 downwards.
CGTGGTGTGAGAGAACTAAAGACTGTGGTTGATGCTCCTGCTCTTGAGTTCCTGAACATCAGAGATCACATGACTCAAACTTTGTGCGTTTTGTCTACGCTGAGCTCTGTGACCAGAGCTTCCATTGATGTTGGACGATGCTTTCCTCAGGAGGATGCGAGGGTTTTGGTTGCGATTCTTGCGAGAATTTATAATGTCAGCTATCTGCAATTACATTGTTACGCCATGGAGGTGATTGTTTCTACTATTTTCAATCTTGTTTTGTTGAAATCGGTCATTTTGGTATGCTCGTGGAGGTGATTGATTCTACTATTCTCGATCTTGTTTTTGTCTAGCATTCGTTGAAATCGGTCATTCTTGTATGAACATTCTCATGGAGGCTATTGATTCTACTATTTTTGATATTTTTTTTTGTCTTGCATTTGTTGAAATTGGTTATATTGGTATGAACATGCTAATAGAGGTGATTGATTTGATTCTACTATATTCGATCTTGTTTGTCTTGCATTTGTTGAAATCAGTCATTTTGGCATGAACATGCTCGTGGAGGTGATTGATTCTACTATTTCCGATCTTATTTTTGTTCTGCATGTGTTCAAATTGATCATTTTGGTATGAACATGCTCATGGATATCGTGATTGATTCTACTATTTTTTTATTATCTTGTTTTTGTTTTGCATTTGTTGAAATCGATCATTTTGGTACGAACAAACTCATGGAGGTGATTGTTCTACTATTTTTTATCTTGTTTTTGTCTTGCATTTGTTGAAATCGAATCATTTTGGTATCAACAATCTCGTGGAGGTGATTGAATCTACAATTTCGATCTTGTTTTTTTCTTGCATTTGTTGAAATGATGATTTTGGTTTGAACACGCTCATAGAATTGATTGATTCTACTATTTTTTAATTATCTTGTTTTATGTCTTGCATTTGTTGAAATCGAATCATTTTGGTATGAACAATCTTGTGGAGGTGATTGAGTCTACCATTTCGATCTTGTTTTTTTCATTCTTGCATTTGTTGAAATGATAATTTTGGTTTGAACATGCTCGTAGAGGTGATTGATTCTACTATTTTCGATCTTATTTGTGTCTTGCATTCGTTGAAATCAATCATTTTGATATGAACAGGCTCTTTCAAGATGTTATGATTCCGACTTTCCATGTTATCATAATTTGACACATTTGGAAGTGACGCTTAAGCATAGTGGCTGGAAAGCTCTGGTGTTCTTGGTCAAGAACTCCCCAAATTTGAGAGTTTTTGTCATGGACAAGGTTTGTATATATTTTCTACTACACTTATATATTGTATTTGACGTAACATTACTAAATTTATTGGAACCAACTAAGTGTCATGCCACTGTCATCGTCACCTTAAAACCAACAAAGTGATAAAACTAATTTGACTCTATTTAAATTGGATAGACCAAAACAATGACTTCTTAACAGTTTAGAGACATAATTAACCTTAATTTTATTGGTATTTGTATTGGTACTCGTGTTTCACATGTTTGAATTGGATAAACCGATTTTTTCCATGTTTTGGTTCGAGCAAGGAAAAGTATTGCTCTATGGAGTGTCTTGTATAAACATCTATTAGTACTCTTGTTTCATGTGTTTGAGTCAGATAAACCGATCTTTTTCTTGTTTTGGTCCGAGCAAGGAAAAATATAATGTGTGTGAGAGAGTGTTTTGATATGTTGTTTGTTTGTTGGAATGTTGAATTATAGGAGCATTTGAGTTTTAGAGCAAGGGCGGAGATCTCAGAGTGTTACTGGCAATTGCCTGATGTGTTGTCGAGCAGCATTGAGGAATTCGAGATGAGAGGATACAGAGGGCTGAGAGATGATGTGTTCCTGGTTAGGAAAGTCTTGAAGAAGGCCAAAGTATTGAAGAAGGTGACACTTCGATGCTCTGATGATGACTCTTATTCTGAGGATGATTTTAATTCCATGAAAGAGGAGCTGTTGCAGCATCCAATTACCTCACCAGGATGTCAACTTTCAATTTTCTGAATATGTTCTCATTTTTTGAAGGTTTTGATTATGTTTGCTGAGTTAGTAGAGTCAAATACCACTTTTAGTTTGAAATCTTGTGTGGAGAATTTGTTGGATATCTTGCAGATTTTTTTTATCAAATGATAATAAAAAATTGCTGGATGAAAATATTTCATTTGGTTATTAAAACTCTTAAATAGTAAACTATTGAATACACCATTTTCAATCTAATGAATCTCAATTTTGCCTTTTTGTTCTTTTTACAAAGTTTACATTATTTATTTATGAAATCATGCTGTGAGTAGACAACTATATTATTTATGTATTGTTGATTTATGAAATCATGCGGTGCAAAAAAAGAAGTTATTTTGATCCACTATTGATTTCTTTTATTGTTGGTGGTTCCATCTTCTTATTTTTTTCTCATGACATTACACGTAAAATAAGATAATGAATGTGTATGTACAATCGCAATTTAGATGTTAGTTAAAAAATTATAACGATTTGTCAATTAAATTTTTAATCAACTACATAATAATTTGACGTTCTTAGAACATTTGAAATATACATATTGAAATATTTGTTTGTATATCAGTTAGACAGTTATTAAAATACATATTACATTTTTAAGTAATAATCCTAAGAAAAAAAATCCAAAATTAGAAACATATATAAATAAATATATTGTAGCTCACCTATGGGACACACCGCAAGAAAAGATCACAAATGTGGCCAACGGTAACAGGAGGGTTTTCCGTGGTCGCTTCCGCAGACGATAAATACCCTCCACCGGTGCGTACGACGGTCCTATCCTCCTTCAACCTCCAACGGTATTACCGTTGCAGCACTGAAAAGACCGAAAAGTCCTCCACCTGATCTCCAACAATCTGGCACCAACTTTCCTGAATTTTTAGAATTTTCTCTGTAACCCTAAACCCTAATAAAATCATCCATTTTCTTTCCAAACAATAGATCTCTGAGGAAATTTTGTTGTGATAGTCCCTTCAATTCTGTAGAAATCAGCGAAGAAGGTATTTTTTTATCGCGATTGTGCCAATCTAAATGGATTTATAATTTGGAGTCGTCGTGGTAAAGATGGGTCCCGGTTTGAACCAATTAGAATCGGACCCTCTGTTCTCCGCCGCCGAAGTGGTGCAGGACTCAGCAGACAGGTCTGTAAATTTTCTCGACATCGCTTAATGGAATTGATAGTTGAGTACTAGGTTGGCTTCATATTTGAGCTTCATTTGATTCATAATCCTAAGTTTCTGGAGAAATTTTACATTTTTGTTGAATCTTAATTTTAATTTGTTGAAGATTCGTTTCCTGTATAATTGGAATTAGATTTACACATTTCCTTTTTTGGCTGTCAGATCGTATATTTTGTTGGAAAATTTACCATTTAGGTAATTGCAGCTCGTACACTTTCATTTTTGTTAAAAATGCCAAATTTTGTACCAAAAGTGCAATTGAGAAAGTTTTGTTGAAATTAGCCAAAGTTTTGTTGAAATTAGACCCTTTTTTTTTTTTTTATAAGCAACGGGACAAGCA